>JNEY01000190.1:124193-136777 GCA_020875895.1 Aphelenchus avenae
ATGTAATGATTACATATTTTCTGGATGGCCCCCCAAGGCAACTCTAGTCGCCCATGCCTTCTTTGTGCGAAGCCTTTTTGAGCGATTTCTTCTAGCCTGTGGCATTACCAATTTTAAGCCTGCCTTTTTAACTAAGACTAACGTCACGCATCACAAAATTCTGAAACTGTGTGTCCACCGCTAATCCGTTTACATCTTGCTCCGAGTTTAAAATTTTCTAGGTATACGAAGGAATCAAAAAGAAATCGAAAACAAACGTTCAATGAATGAAAGGACCTGTGGCTTTTTGATCGCTGCGCAGACACTTTAAAGCTGAAAATTTCGAATTTGAACGCCGGGTACGGTCCGAAATGCGCACAATGACGCCGATTTTACATATGGCACAATGGCACAATGACGTCAACGTTTTATACATCTTGCTTAGGTTATCAAGCAGATGAACACAAAGTGCCGTAAGTGCCTTTAAAGAGTCAGTCTGGTCAGCATTCCGACGGTGACAACGATTCCCAGCGCAAGCCCGAAGCTCATACGAACAATGGACGCTCCCTGGTGCTGGTTGCCGTCCGCGTTTCCTGACGCGAAATTGCACTCATCTTTGTCGCAGCATTCGACAGTTCCCTTGACGCCGGGTTCGTCGACACTTTGCGAAATACCATTTTTGGTGCACACATCGATAACGCTCGCGGGGTCTTCTTTCATGACGCCGTACTTCGGGTCGCCATTACAGCCTCTGAAGAATGCCATGCAGTGGCATCCTAGCACTAATAGGGCCGTAGCCAGATGGGAGTTACGGACTGCAAAGGCGCGGCCACATAAATATTCAGGGCCAAGCCGGCAGGTCCAGATTGTTAGAAGACCTCCTGGCTGACCCTCGCCAGAGATTCGGCAATGTTGTTGACCCGAAAAGAGGCTTTTGGGGAAGGCATTTCCTCGCTACCCTGCCCCATGGGGTGCCCGTTACCCCACCTCGGTAAAGCGGCTCGGGTCGTCAAGCTTGTACTGCACCGTCAATAACGAAGTTTCCGAAGTGGGATGGGGGAGTCTGAAATCAAACCGAGACCGAGACTGCCAAAAAGCACCGGAGTCTCGGAAAAGCGAGACCGAGGTTCGGACCCATCCTTGTTTCCCAAAAACTCGTTATCGCCGTTTTTCAAAATTGCATCCAGGCATCGCTAACCTGAAGGTGAGCCTCATTTCCATCTTGGTATCCTCATCGACATTTGAGACGGCCATGTTGAAGCAGTACTTTGCGTCCTTGCTGGTGCATTCTGCCACACTGTCGTCTATCAGCACCTGCGTGGGTCCGACCTGTCCAATGTCGGGCAGGTAGGTGGCTAGTGATTCTAAACCAACGTTTAAAGATTGTTATTTCCTCGAGACTGATGTGGAGGTGCAGAGGAATATGTTTCCGGCCGGCCCATCGCGATACTCCTAATGTTCGGCCTCAGTATCATCGCGAACCCCGACTTCTTGAATACCAACACGAAGCCTTACGCGTCCACTAACACGCACGCAGCGACGCTAGCGGGGTTTCGCAGGAATTTTGATCAGTGGCTATTTACGTCTGGCACCAACCCTGTGCGGGGGGGGGCTGAACGAAGGGTTAAGGGGGCGGCCCGGGGCTGGGGACCGCAGGCCCGGGCCCCCAGGGGCGGGGGGTCTGAGGTCGAGCCCCGAGAACTGTGGGTCGGGGCCGTCGGCCCCCGTTCGACGGGAAGAAGGAGACATAAAAAGATCAGAACGCACATGGTTGCGTGGCACCCATCGTTTCGTGCTTTGCATACCATGGATGGGTAGGTACCGGTCTCGGTACCGATACCTATCATCGAAAAATTTCCGCCCATCCCTGTTGCATACAGGACTCATACATACTGCACACACTAGACTCTGCTGGCACGCAGATGGCGCCTTCGGCTTCAAAGTTCCTGGCTGAAGAAACCCCTATCTCTGGCGTACTTACCATGATAATGGCACTTTAGACTGAGTGCTGTCGCTAGGATGCAGAAAAATGTGGAAACCGACAGAAGCAGTCTGGTCATTGCAAATGCGCAAGCACGAATCGGTGCAGATGCTGAAGAGCGGTGTGCTAAATATGGAAAAACGAAACTAACTGACTAATGCTCTGGCTACGTCAGAGACAGTGCGTTTGCGTAATGAGTCGGCTACTGATAAGCGTCTACAGAAAAAAACGTGCGTTCTCCGAGAACGCGGTTGATAATTGCGTAGAGGGCAATAGGTCTTCGACCGTCTGAATCACCAAACCGCACCATCGGATGCTCGAGTTATTGCTCTTGAGAACGTTGGCAACGGGAGTGAGCATCGAGGTTGGATCGTAATTAGGGACGCGACAATTATTACGAAAGTCAGCTACGGTGGCTGGATCCTTGACGGACATGCAGGAACCGTTGAGTAATTGCGCTATAAGCACGCTGCGCTGCTAACCACCCATACCCTCGTTCTTCTGGCCGTGATCGGAGATCGGAGATAGAGATCGGCGCTGATACCCCGTGCCGTACCCGTACCCATGGTGCCCCCTTCCGTGCCATGTAGCCGTGCCCTGGTGGACCCAATAACGCTGAGCCGTGTACACTAACACGGCATAAAACACGGCTTGGGTTGGCCCGGCTTGGCAAAACACGGCTTGTTTTTGGCACCCGTACCGTACCCGTACCCGTGGTGGACCCTCCCGTGCCGTGTTGCCGTGCTCTATAATGCGGGTACGGGTACGGGTTTGGCCCTTTTTGGTACGGACGCCGAACTCTACGTGATACCACGCGTCCAAAATCACTTGATGCGGCCATAACCCTAATGGAAAAGGTGCTTTTTTGCATCAAGTTGCTAGGCACTCAAGACTACTTGATTACGGAGGACACGAAACTTATGCCACACCATTTAGGATGTTGTCACAACGTCATGCCAGCCCAGTGCTTGTATGCCCGACGCTAAACTGCATCTGCCAGTTCTCAGAACGATCGTTTAAATGGCTTTATTTGATAGTAGCAAACGTGTGCTTAATATGCGAGGTTGACTTTAAGTGTCGAATCGATCACAGTTGCACATCTTCCAACGGTTTATCGTCGGGATCGTCCGCCTTGTGCGTTGTCCCATTCATAGCGACGCTTACGTGACCATCTGGACGCGCATTTGCGTCGCCGTTAGCGTCTTTCTGCGCGCTAAACGAGCAGCTTAGCTTTACAAACAAAACCATAAGAATTAGTCAAACCGTTTGTATTATTAATTCTCACTTTATTTCATAAACTATTTATTCTAATTTGACTGAAAATTACTGAAAATAATAAACTGATTAACAAATTAATTTTAATCGCAAGTGCTTAATTTTTGAACCACATCACAAATAAAACTACAAATTTCTTCGTGATTTATGATCCGTTCCACTACCTGTTGCGACTGATGAGCGTGGACTTGTACGCGAGAAGGTACGTATCGGCACGGATCTCGAGGTACGTGCAGTCGTCGTGAATCACCGCCGTATAGTCGGGCACAAACGTGATTTTTCCTTCGTTCTCGAATAGCTGACTCATCGCCGATGTGCTTCCTAAGCCGATAAGCTTCGTCACATGCTCACGGGACTAGTGTCTTGCTTGCTCTTGCTTGGGCTCCCCCGTCACATGAATTGAAGTTTAAGTCAGCAGCTTTTAGGCTCATAAGGATGTGAGGATCGTAAGCGTTTGACTACACACTTTAGCGTCATGGGTCTATGGTCCATTAAGATTTAGGCTAGGCATTGGGGCAAAAATGTGCTTAGGCCCAACGTCTTAAGGTTACGAATCCTCTTAGGTCTGGACAGCTTAGTCATGGGACTAAAATTCGTTCCTGGCCGTTCTTAGTACGCTCAAAGTCGAAACCTGGGCTTTCTGCTGACAAGGCCTACAATGCCGAGACTCAGCTCAATGGAAGAAGCGCATTCATTCCGTTCTCAAATGACACATTCCGTTCCCGTTTTCGGACGTCTTTGCCTTTGCTAAGACGCTTATGTCGAACGCAACTATATGCTAAGAATCGAGCTTACTTGGCACTGAATCCAATGGGTTATGCGAGTTCTCCGTGGGTGCCGTGCCGTTTTGCCGTTGTTGCTGCAGCAGTTGGCTAAGCTGGTCCAGCAGTTCCTTGACGAAACAGAGTCAGGCTCCCGCTTCGAAGGTCATCTCGTTCTTACCGATTGTGACAGTCTCAAAACGCACATTTTACACAAGGACAAGCGAAATATACAAAAGAGATTGACTTTTAGAACACTTACGGCGCGCCCTTCCGAATGAGGATGAACTTGTCCGACGGTTTGTTATTTGTGTAGAGCTTGGAAATTCGGGATAGATCATATTCGGGTCGTTCATGTCGGGCAGGTGCGAGAGCTCCACCTGGAAAGCATGAGCCGTTATGTTCTTAGTAGTGTTCGGAACCCGTGACCGTTTCCGTTCCCGTCTTTCACGGGCACGGGTTGTCGTGACCACGACCCAATAGCGCAACCAATTTCTGCATACTGTGGTGTGCAATCACTTTAATCTGTTATTGCTTTGCCATGTCCCATTGCATCATGGATATGTCCGTCTGTTTACCGTTACCGCCGCAATCCTGCAAGTCAATTCGGCTTATCATGGCCCTCGCTTGTTATTGGCACCATGTCAAGCCTGTTATTCCCATTTAACCGCAAGTCAACATGTCGCCTATATAACCACCCAGCTGTCCCCATCTGGAGCGCTTGGTCTTGAGAACCCAAGTCAAGCCAGTATAGTCACTTGTATTAGGACAATACTCTACGACTGTTTAATAAACTTTACCTTACTACTGTCTTTCACTCTACGGGATTGAATATCCCACCTCTACTGACACTTGACGGGATAGAACATCCCAAATTCTACTGACTGACGAGTCGGAAAGGCTCTATTCATTGGACAGAGGAGAGTGCCTAGATACAGGAGAGCTAGTTGCAACGTAACAACGAGCTCTCGGCTGTGGCATTGACCTCGAAGACGTGTTGTGACTGGACCGCTACCCAGCAGTCACGACACGGGTAACGGCACGCGGGGGGGGGGGGGTTCAAGGAATGGTCGCCGTTCCCGTGCCCGTTATTTCCACAAGGGGGGCCCTTTTGTGAAGAAATGCGAAGGTCGAAAAGGCGTCGTTCGAAATAATGTTTCGGTGACCGCCACCGCGTTTCGGACTACTGGAAGTTTTGGGCTGGGCCAAGTAAGGTACAAATACATAAATATGTTGCCCGTGGAAGGTTTAACGTGACGGATACCCTCGGGCACCACTGCTTCCTAGCTGTAGCACTCATGGAATCATTTAATGTACTGCTTAAGTATTGTACCTTAAGCATTGCGCAAACCTTCTTCAGTAACTCGCTGCGCAGTGCGAGTACTTCGAAGCCGCATTTTTCGACGAGCGTTTTGGTCGAAACAAGGAGGAATGCGAGCTCCCGGACGTGAACCTGGATGACTTTGAGAAGTTTAAAGCCGTGGTCTACCCGCGAGGAGGCGCTGGACGGTAACATATGGTGCGCTTGTTCGCATCTTGTTTCCTCGAATAACTCCCGAGGGAAATAGTTTCCGACCATTTCGCCTTTTCGACGGTCTGCCGCAGGCCGCTCCCGGACCAAATTCGGAGTCGAAATCATAAAAATAAGACGAAATTTCGATGGAATCGCCTGCGGCGGGCTTAATCCGCGCCAATGTGGTCAGATGTGGATCATGTCTGACCAACATTTTTGCAATATGCTTCGAAAGATGCAAAATCCGTGCACCTAGCCTCCCGGATTTTAGGCAAAAATTAATTTAAATCTCGTCTCGGTCCCGGTGGTCCCGGTGGTTTTGGTCCCGGTCCCGGTCGTCGAAAAAAATCAGCCCATCCCTGCTTGGAAGATACGGAGAAGCCGACTACCGGATGTAGCTTTCGAGAAGCAGATGGCAGACGGACGTGACGTCGCTATTAGATTTCAACGTCCGTTTAAGCTCGTGTTAAGATTTAAAAAGAAACAACGTTAAAATTCTTTGCTTTTAGGCAACGCAAACACTGCTTCCCAAAGTTTTCGACTTCAACCTGGGCTGCTACCTAAATGCGATGTTCCTACAGTCGAAACTTTTCAACGACTCCATTAGTAGCTTTCGATCTTCAGCGAAACCTAAGATTAATGGATAGTTTACGCATTGGCCGGGCTAGCGGCGAACCACAACGCGATTTTCTCAAGAAACAGTGCGTGTCGATCCCAAAATTATTCTTCGAATTACTGTTTGAAAACAGCTTATTATCGTCTGTGGCTTACCTCAAAACTAGCGACGAAAGCCAATAGTTCATCCGCAAAGTATCAAAGGACTTGTCCAAAGTGCAAAGGATAAATGCAAGCACGTTTTTTTCGGCTCACTCATGCTGACTTTTTCGAAAGAACACATTAAAGAATATGATATCATATGATAAAAACGAAAATTAAAGAATACTTTGCGGAAGTGGCCCACGGTGATCGCTGCTGTCGAACCAACGAAGCGTCCAAAGTACGGGAAAGTTTATTTCATGTCGGAAATGGCGCATGAAAAACGTCATTTAGAAGATGGAGCGAGGAACTACACGCTGCCAAAAGATTTACCTCTAATTATCGATTCTCTTCTAAGCTGGGGGTACAGAGCCGATGGCGGGCAGGGGTGTGTCGGATCCCGAATTCCGAAATTCTGGCGTTTTTTTAAATTCAGAATTCCGATTCCGACAATTTTACAATTCCAATTCCGATTCCGAAATTTTTGGAATTCCGATAAATCGAAATTAGGAGGAAGAGGGATAGCAAATATGATTTATGCACAGTGTGAGACACACATAAATTCTGGTAAGCCGTCTAGCCATGCGCGCACACGTAAACGAAGGGAGGCTGGCGGCAAAGTGGTTTCGTTACTGCTTTGACCTGACACTGAAATGAAGAGCGTTTAGAGACCCAAGGGAGCGCCCATAAATACATATCAATCACCGGGGGAGGGCGGGGTGGAGGGGGGGGACCTTCACGTGACGCTACGCACTATACAAAGGCCCGCCGCAAGGCGCTGACGAACCTTTTATGACGAAATTTATGGGGGCACTTTGGTGAAGAAAACTTTTAATAAAGTTGGGTAAAATTTAAACAACAAAGGTCTAAAACAAGTAATATAGTATAAATATGCTAAATATAGTGTCATTTAGCCATTTTACGGCATTTACGTCCTGCTTTGACCCATCCCGCCTGCTCCAGACCTCCACCCCCTATCATGGAATCCTGCCTATGGCCCTGCTGGCTAGTTGATGTTCCGTCGACGGGCCAAAAACTCACAGTTTCCAAAGGAGCAACGCGGTGACTAGGGCCACGAAGGCGCTCGTTATACGGCCAATTGGACCGGCTTTCACGAAAGCGCCGTGAAACAGCTAAACGGCGGCGTCGGTGGATGTTTCTGCATCTTGTGGTCAGATCCCAACATCAGTTATCGGCAATGTCGTCCCAACCTTACCATTATGAAAGCGCTCGAGAAGATTTCAGTTATTTCTAGAACCACCGTGCAAGCAATGACGCGGTGAGTCTAAAGTGAAGTTGAGGGATGTGCAGTGCCGTAGCCAGCCACGAATTAGGGGGGCATTAGGATAAGAGGGTCCTTACACATTTTGCCTTGCCCCCTAGAACTTTTCTTGCAGTTTGCGATGTTGCGGTTTAAATTTACCTAGACTGCCTTTTAAGTTCTTTAGTCTAACTAGCCCGCTGCAGCACAAGCCAACGCTATTTTGGGCTAAGTAGACAACTATTTTTCTTTGAAAATCTGACCTTTTTGGTCGAAACTGGCGGAAATTCCAGGTCCTGTCTACGGCAACTCGTTGTTTGGCACACGCCGCAGGTGAAGCCAAAACTTTTGGGCAAAGCAAATATGAGGTTTCATTGAAAAATTATTTAAAAAATATTACAAAAAGTTAAGTTTCAAAAATATTTATTTTCGTTTTTTATCTTTGACCCATAACTGATGACGACGTTTTAGGAACCCCGTTACTTCACATTAATACCAAAAATAAGCGTGTATCAATGCCCTTGCCTGGCGCATGAGAACCGAATCTCTAGCCCAGAAAAAATCGTACCCTTTCCACGACGTTTGAGGCGCTCGTTCGAATGAGACGTCCACGGTAGTACCGGTGAAGCAGCACGGAAAACCAGACTGCACCCACTATATCCAGCGTCCCGAAGACATAGCGGAAGTAAAAGTACAGCGTAGGTGGCCTCGTAAAGACGCATCCCAGCAGCCGGCAATCTGCAAAGTGTAATATGCACATCGAGCAAGGTTCTTAACTGGTGGGCAATCGGTGAGGTTCGGGGTGGGGGCCTTAAGCGGCTCGCCAATCTGTACTCCGATAGGCATATCTTCGGGATGTTAGCTAAGATCACTTATGTTTCCCCTCTGCGGGCACCCGTTCGAAGTCTTAACCGTCTATGCTTTGTCCGTGTAGTGTTCGTCAGAATGTGTTAAATTGTCCCAGCCCTGATGCCTATTTCTATACCAGTTTCTCGGCGGTGTCCCCCCTTTGGTACTTTTTTGCAACGACTTTATAGTTCTTATAGCTGCTATTTTTAGAGCATTTAAACCTCAAGCGGCTCGCCTAGCAAAAATTAATCGAAAATTTGACGATTTCCGAAGGAAATCGTGTCTTAGCCCGCCGAAGCCAGCGGATTTTTGTATATTTTTGAAACTTGACTCGTTCGACAGAAAAACGCACCAAAACTGGAGGGGTAGACCGCTCCGGGGAGGGAGGGGGGGGGGGGGGTAACCAAGATCAGGACCAGGACCCAGAACCCGCCCATCCCTGTTTGGCTGGAACTGATAGATGTCTATACCTATACGTATATGAGTTTCCTTACGAGCCAAAAATGAGCATGTTCTTCAGGTCCAAAGTTCCAGTCCCCTTAAGGTATATATATATCCTCGGTATATACCTATACCATCTATACTCGCCATAAGTGAATTACGAAAATCACGTGAAAGAAACTGACCCAATTACAGATCTTCTGGATTTTTTGAAGTATGAGGTAAAAAAAAGTGAATTCTTCCTTCGGGAGCGTCCTTACCCGGATCATGCCTGTACGGAATGTTGATGATTTCGCAGAATATAGCGATGTCGCCGCCAACCGTCGCTATGGCGGTCGCCCAACACACCAACCGCTTGGCTCTGGGCCCGTAGGGGGCGCCAGCAAAGAGCACCAAGCAGCGGTCGACGGTCAAGCCTAGCAGTGCCGCAGGTACGCCGTTATTCGCAGATCGGTCGATTACTCCGGTCCAAACCATCCATGGAACACTAAATCTTCCTATTTAGAACAAATTTTCAAAATTTTCAACGAATTTTATTGACGACCCGGTAGAGCAAAAATCGCTCTGGTGCCTGCTGCAGGATAATTTTAGCCAAAATGCCCCATAATCATGGTTTACCCCAACGAAAAGGACACAACCAACACTGCACAACGGGTCTCACGATGGGTCCGCGGGTCCGGGTCCAAGCCCCAGAGTTCCAGTCACTTTCCAAAAAAATGCCCGAAAATTCCATAATAATTCGGTGCGAGGGCACAAACATGCACGGTACACTGTGGGAACGTCGCCATTATACCATTTGGAACAACCAGCAACATACATGTTTGCTGCGAAGCAGCGAAAATTTTGGCATTTTTGGTATAAAAAATGCATAAATTTTGGTCATTTTTAGCCTCGTCACATGTGCCGGGTCCGGTGCGGGTCCGGACCCGCGGGTCCGGGTCCGACCCGCGAGTCCAGGACCTGTTTGTGCAGGCTTGGGCACATCTCCGAGTTAACAGGACATCTGCACAGGCAGAGGAGTTTAAGCATTAAGCATTACGTTTAAGCATTTATTTATACTAGACTTCGGCGCTGACTACCCCGTCCACCGTCCCGTTTTTCCGACCCCCTCCCCGTCTCGTTAAAACGGGAAAACGGGACGGGAACGACCCGTTAAACGGGACGGGTGCCGAAGTCTGTTTTATACATTAAGGACTTTTCGGCCGACGGACGAAAAATTCTGACGGCCGAAAACAAGGAAACCCCCTAACAATACTCGCCTCGCCCTTGTTTGTAACTACCTGTAGGCATTCTGGTCGGCTCTCCACAATGCGAGCATGTAAACGTTGTGAAAGGTCGCGACGCCGTTGTTGCAGGCCCAGTGGATTATAAAAAAGTACAGAGTTGCGGACCAGCTAACCTCCGCCTTCCTTTTGTGCATTCGAAAAGCGACGTAGGAGAAGAGAAGAAATGCGGCCAACTGAGAAAAGGTGGTAAAGCACGTTTCGGCAAGCAGAACGTAGGGAGGGACACCGACTTGGGACGCCATGCAATGCAGTCGTAGCCGGCTGACGAGGAGGTATAGTCCTAGGTGTTACGTTGACGGGCAAAGACGTTCGTTTTGCCGTCGCGAGGACGAGGCCGGCGCTGATGCGCGTTGTAGCCGACCTTTGCCAAGTGCCAACACAAAGTGCAACTCCAACTTCGTTTTGGAGGACGTCGCTAACTTTACGTCAATGCCTCATTTAGCATCCTCACTGCACGTATGTACATGTGTATGAGTGAAAAAAATACGTCCTTTTATTCAGCCGATGTTACCATGTCTACCGTGCCGTTTTTCTTTCTGGCGGTACGTCGTCAGTGGCAGAACAACTTTGTTCGAGCTGTATCGTTCGGCAAAACGGCCGTGTGTAGCACGGCACGGCAGTAGGGAACGACATAGCCTCAAAAAGACCGGTTTGTTTTTTAGCAGCTCAGGATTCCGTTCTTATACCTGCTCAGAATAGCGGGGCTGCAAGGGAACGGAACGGTGACGGACAATACTGCGTATGAATTTCGCAAATATTACCCTTTTAATTATTGGGCGGCTTGCTTTTTCTCTTGAATAGCAGGCATTTGGAGCCCAGAAGTCACCAATTCTTCAAGCTTCAGGAAGCCTTTAGTTTGGCACACTTACACTGATAGTGACATTTCAGACTGAGTGTGGTCGCAATGATGCAAAAAAACGTGGAAGTCGACAGAAGCATTCTGGCCCTTAAGGATCTGGGAGAACGATTCGATGCAGACGCTGAGGGTGAGCACATTAAATATGTAATAACGAAACTAGCTGACTAATGTTCAGGCATGTCAGAGACAGTGTGTCTGCGTAATGAGTCGGCTACTGATAAGCGTGCCTTCTAAGGTGGGAAAACGTGCCCTCTCCGAGAATGTCGCTAATAACTGCGTAGCAGGCACTAGGTTTTTTTGACCGTCTGAGTAACTGAACAGCAGCGTCGTAGACGCTTCAATTCTTGCCCTTGAGAACGTAGGCAACGGGCTTCAGCAGTGATGTATTTTCATCATGATGTTCATCACTTCATCACGATGAAAACAGTTTTCATCACGATGAAAACCGTGATGATCATCACGGAGGCCGAAAACCGGTACATCACGATGAAAACCAGTTTTCATCACGATGTGATGATGATCATTATCATCATCACGGTGGCCGAAAACTGATTCATCAGGATGAAAACTAGTTTTCATCACTCTTCAGGGAATTAAGCACTAGCGGTACATTAAACATTATAGTGTTGTTGTGAACTGCTTCAACAAGCATATAGCGTCGAACGCGCGACATAAAACCAGTTTTCATCGTGAGGAAAACCATTTACATCATGATGAAAATAGTTTTCATCATGATGTAATCCATGATGATCGTCACCGGGGTGACAAACGATTCATCATGATGAAACCAGCTTTCGTCACGTCGTGATGATGATGATGATGATGGTCATCACGGTTCCCGAACAACGATTCATCATGATGAAAACTAGTTTTCATCATGATGTGATGATGATCATCATCATCATCACGAAAATTTGAAATGCACATCACTGGGTTGAGTCGTCAAGGGTGGATGGCGATTCCGATTTCGAGTATGAATTACGCAAGTAAGTGAGGCGCACCGTTGGCCATCACGCAAAAACGTGCGGTCTAGTTCTTGATGAAAGCCTTCTAAGCGTCCCAAAAAATCGGTGGTGTAGCCATGGGCCCTCCGTCGGAGGATCGCAAATAAGCTCACTAATTCAGCGACTTGCCAAGTCATAAATTTCTTTGTCTGAGTTTTAAAATGACTTGTAACGAAGAATTCCTTGTCTCGACGTGCGAGATAGCGAACCGAACGTAGGATCCGCTGATAAAGACCGTTTTTTGGATTCTTCGTTGGTACGCAAGTTTAAACAGGAAAAAATATTTTTTTGGATTGCCGTGTGCTTAAGGTCCGACGCTACACTCCAATACCTTCCGCTAGTCGACAGGACCATTTTAACAATGTTTTATTATGCTAACAGCATATTATGTTTGTGTAATATATGAGGTTCACCCAGGCATGGAAACGATCACAGTTGCACATCTTCCAACGGTTTACCGTCGGATTCGTCCTCTTTATGCGCTGTCCCATTCAAAGCGATACTCGCGTGACCATCCGGATGCGCGTTAGCGTCGCCGTTAGCCTCCTTATGCGCGCTAAACGAGCAGCTTAACTTCACAAACAAAATCACAAGTATTAGTAAAAAAAACTACTTTATT
>JNEY01000190.1:137700-148209 GCA_020875895.1 Aphelenchus avenae
CCCCACATCTAGCCCTATAATGGCGACATCGAAGCCTGAGCTAAAATGACCGAGTAGGATGCGTCGGACGCCCTCTAATCGTAGGCCTTGAGATTACTTGGCACGGCGTCCAGTGTGTTATGAGAGTTCTCCGCAGGTGCCGTGCCATTTAGCCGATGTTGCTGCAAGAGTTGACTGAGCTGGTCGAGCAGTTCCTTCCCGAAGCAGTGCCAGGCGCCGGCTTCGAAGGTCATCTCGTTCTTGCCGATCGTGACAGTCTTAAACGCAATGTTTTACACTTGGTTAAACAGAATCTAAACAAGATTTTGACTTTATTTTGGCACTTACGGCGCGCCCTTCCAGAATGAGGATAAACTTGTCCGACGGTTTGTTCTTCGTGTAGAGCTTCGACGTGCGAGGATATATCATGTTCGGGTCGTTCATGTCGGGCAGGTGCGAGAGTTCCACCTGGAAATAAGGAGCCGTTAACGCGTTTAATGTCATGCTGATCCTACACTAATTGGGTGACCATAACGCTAACGTACCCAACGTTTCTTTTTCAAGTATTACAAACGTCGTAGCGTTTGCTGACGTGTGAGACGTTAAACACATAATATTAACATAAAATAGCATGAAGTCATGTGTATGTTGACGATTGTTGCGCATCATTTGCATGCACCCTTGCTAATGTTTGCATACAGGCGCATGTCAGTCCGTTATCGGCTTGTTGCATGTAGGTTACCCGTCAACTGGGCCCCGGTAAACTGCATTCCAGGAATAACTGGACTCTCCTTACAAGTAACCTGCATGTGCACGACTTGAGTGATCTAGGACACTTGAAATACACGCAATTCAAACGCACGTTTGAATAGAACTCGTGCTCTGCGTCGGCCTGCAACACGTATCTCACAAGCAAGCTACTTATTGCGCCATACTTCCGTGTAAGGATCGACAGCCGTCTCCGTACCGTACTGATCACACCCCGTACGGTACGCCGTTACATTTCGGTACGGCAGTACGGCCGCAATACGGTACGTGACTAGTACGGGCCGTACTAGCGCTAAATATCGAGAAAACCCGAGCCGTACCGTACTCCGTACTGTCCTGATTCGCGCGTCCTATACTCCGTACCGTACCGATAGTACAGTGCGGTCGTATCACCTGTTCGGCTGCCGGCCTTTACTTCCGCACACGAATGCTTCCTTTCCTACCTTATGTACATTCTGCCTGATCGCCTTCTCGAGGATCGCCTTGCTGATGTCTAAAAGGAAACGATTACGGCAGTTCATCATCCACTTGACCCGAACATACGGTCAGACTGGAACAGCGGGTGATTGGTGACGAGCCACTGCATGGTGACGAGTTGCATGTGCATGGAGACGTTGCAGATGTTGAGGTCGTTGTCCAGCGGCGAGTGCGCGAACTCGTGGGGGTCCTAAACATCCGGGCCATAAATATAGGAGCCGACAAGGATTGACTTGCCACCTGTATTCGCTTTCGACGAGTCTTGCGCACGTTGTCGGTGATCGCGTCCGTCTCGTCGACGATCTCAGCCTGCAGGATTTCCTCAACTATGTCCTCTAGAGTGACGATACCGACGAGCTCCTTCTTGCCGTCACCATTCAAGGTTTTGTGGACAAACGCCAGGTGGTAGTCGCCCTAAATTTGTCCGAACGGGCATTAGAGAATATACAAAGGCGAATCGAAGGGTCGTCCAAAGATCAAAAATGACTTTTGCACGCCCACCATCGTCCGTCGCGGCGTTCCGTTTGGCCCACAATTTGCTTCCAGACAGGAGCATGCGTTGTAGTAGCAAGCGAGGGGGTGGGGTGCATGGGACCAGGGCCGTATTTAGGATTTCAGGATGGGGCGCTGGAGGTCGGGGGATAGGGGGGTGGACCCTAAAATGGACCAAAAGGGGTCAAAATGGCCTCAGATCCCTAAAAATAACGTTAAAAATAGCATTTTTAGGCTATATTGGTTAATTTAGAGCTTTTCATAGTCGCATGCGAATTTCATTAGTCGTGATGCGAAAACCCCGTCCGAGTGCCTACCTTCTTAAACTCTTCGAGCATGACGCGTAGTGGCGTGCCAACAGCAATGAACCGAAGCGCATGCACGTGGTAGCGACAAACAGTCTTCACCGTGAAGTTATCGTCGGGGTCAAGCAGCGCCAGGTCCTTGACAAAGAGCAGCGAAACAACGTTGTTGCGTTCGCTAGAATAGATTGGGATGCGGGTATAGCCCATTCGGAGGATCTCCGTCACGGTCTTCGTATTTAGAACGGTCGTGTCGGGGAGCATGAACACGTCCTGAAATAAACGGCTATTTTAGATTAATTTTAGTTTTTAATTGTTATTTTATACAATACCTTTTTTAAACTTTTTCTGGAACCTCTAAAAGTAAGAAAAACTTTTTTGTTGTTTTTTCGTAAATTTTTTTAAACTCTACTAAACCTTTAAAATTAAAATTATGGTTATTACTTTAGTATCTCAGGTACTCTGCTTTTTTTGACTACTACCAAAACGTCATTTTATTTTTTTAAACATTAACATTAATATTTACCACTGACTTACGTCGATTCTTGTCATGACGTCCGCCACCGTTTTGTCCGACAGTTCCATCGCGCCGACTGCAATCTTAAGCTCCTCCGCAAGCCCGTCTTCGTTGCGCGTGGACAACTTGATCAGCTCAATCAACCGTCGCCGATCGTAGGTGGCCATTTCGTCGCCGAGTACGTAGTCGAGGAACTTACTCACTGGCCATGCTATCTGAAAAAAAGCAAATATTCTTGTAACGGTCTATGGCTGTATTAGTATCGAACGCAGTGTGGGCTTATAGTTGGGCCGCTACGGTTGAACCTGTCTTGGTCTAAACCCTGCATTACTTCGTGAGCTTTGATAGACTGACTAATTATAAATCGCGGCTGGGCGCTGAAGACTGCACTTCTAGTGCCCAGAACGGTCTAGTTTGGCCACATGTAGGTCTAGCATATGCTGCACCTGATCTAGTGTGGTCATTGGTTCAAATGATGAGACATCAGCGCCCTATAGTATGACTATATGACCGTTTCTGGCACCAAAATTGTCTCTTGCGGTCTTAGATTCGCTTATCACAGGGCTACTGTCCAGGGCTGAGCGAAAATTGGCTTCAGAAGCAGTATAGAATATCGGTCGTTCTTTGGAATCGGGATATTTTCAAAGGACGACCGGTCGTGTGCATTTCAGCCAGTTACACGTGCTGTAGCCTTAGAATCGTACCTAAACCTAGGGCCTGAGGAGCGCTGCTACCCAGAAAGCAGTATAACACTCTTTTCTCTAGTAACAAAGCGCACGTACCGGTAGAGTGACTGCCATGATCAAGCGCGTGATCCAGATGGTCCTAGCGCCGACCGCAAGTCCCTTCTTTACGCACACTGACTGCGGGAATATCTCGCCGAAGACGACGATGCCGACGGTCGAAAGGACCAGGGCGACGGTGCCTGACGTCAGATCGTCGAAGAGAATCGAAATCGACGAGTTCACCATCACGTTGCCGAGCACGAGTGAGCAGAGCAGGAAGTTGCCCTGCTTGCGGACCGGGAGAATCGTCTCCGCGTACTTCTTCTCGCGCTTCGAACCTAGGAGGAGAGCTTTTTTAAGTGGCCGTAAGATTCTTTTTATGTAATAGTCTCACACTGCTTACGGGGGTTGCCTACTGGTACCAAGCAGATGCATTCGCTGCTAGCGCCTGCATATCACGTAACATGCATCATTTCCGATAGGTATATCATAGCGCTATCACATGCTTCGTAGGTTTACGACATGGATGACAGTTCTACCTCACGAGCCAAAAAGTTAGTGCACACATCGTAGCGCTATCACATACCAAAGCGTTACCGCATGATACATAGTGCAGCCGCATGCGTCCTAGTCAGTGTTCTGCCGGTTCCACATTTTTTATGGGTTCCAGGGTTCCGGTTCCATAGGAACCTCTAAGGGTTCCACGGGAACCCCTCGAAGGGGTTCCACAAAAAGCAGAACTCTGGTCCTAGTGCTACCGCATAAGTCATAACGCCGCCGCATGCAACAGCACGCATCATAACGCTACCGCATGTTTATAGCGCCACCAGATGCGTTCGGTTGTCGAACTATCCGTCTATCCTTGCCTTGTCTACGATTGCTCTTTACGCAGAAACTTTCTAATTTTACACGACTTTTTCCAGGGTATTCGGCGACAGCAAACCGAGGCTTTTAGGGTCTTAGACTGTGTCATAGCGCTTCGCAACTATTTGCCTTGGTTGAACATACCTGACTTCGAGATGAGCATCAGCTCCTGAGGCGTCAGTCCCATCAGGCCGAGAGTAAGACCCGCGAAAAGACCCGAAAACACGAGAAGTACGGCAAGAATCGCAATTTGTATTGGCAACGGAAAGTGATACTTCCGTGGAGGCGTCGCCGCCGATATCGACGTTTCCTCGCTGTCGATCTGTTGGTGAAAGGATTTCATAAAATTGACGTTAAGCGTCTCAAGCCTACCAGCGCAAAAGGCGACTCCACCGTTTCGCCGTTCTTGCTCTCGCGTGGCCTCATCTTCATGCAAATCTTGAAGATGTCGTCAGTTCTAAATTTGCTTGAGAGTCTTTCATTGCTTGTTCACAGTGCCTATCCCATTGCGGCCTCTGATTGAGGCGTCCACCTACCCGAGATCAGGGAACGTTTGCTGCACGACGAGACGCGTTTCCGTCTGCGTGATGAAGTGGGTGTGATTCCGCAGTGTGTTGCCGCAGTTCTTGGTCGCCGTGAAGCCGACCATGACCACTTCGTCGAGCTCCCAGCCGAAGAGGACCACTCTTACCGGGGTGTCCGGACGAACGATGCTGATGCCGTCCTCACTGAAATCGCAGTGTGAAATTTTAGCGACTCAGTTTCTTCGTACTCGTAGTCGATGAATCCCCTTTCCTTGCCCGTGTCCACTGACTCGATGCGAATGCCGGCTAATTGCGCTCGCATCTGAGCGGCTATGAAGCCTTCCAGCTCGTCGATGTCTACCTGAATACCAATATCTCGGCATACTTGGGATCGGCACAGTCGCGTCCTGTACTGACGTGTTATACTGTGACGTTCTGGCGGGCCGAAAACTTAACGGCTCGGAGAAGAAAAAGGTTTTTTGTCAAGCCATATCGGCATGTGCCGTTTTTAGAACGGAATCAAACGATATTTTTTTGAATTAGAACGCAGAACGGTACGGAGCGGAAACCATGGAGTAAAGGTCGGCAGTCGGCAGCCGTACCGTACTAACCCCTCACCCCGTACCGTACTCCGTACCGTACAGTACGGTACGGTACGGCCGTACCAGGGATGGGCGGAATTTTTTCGACGACCAAGATCAAGACTAAAACCTCCCGGACTACAGGACCAAGACCAAGACCAAGACCAAGACCCGCCCATCCCTGGGCAGTGCTATCTGTACGACTGCCAACTGGCGTAGCGAGGATCCGAATTTAGGGGGGGGGGGCAAGAGGTTAGGGTGGGCCAAGATTTTGGCCGTCAAAAAATCTCCCTTGGTCCCCCGTTACCTATAATTTTGCGGCGGCCTTCGGCCGCCGCAATCATAAGGGCTCCCCCTTTGCTAATTTTCGGACAATCCGAAATTTAGGAGGGGGCCATGGCCCCTCCTGCCCCAGGGGTAGCTACGCCACTGCGACTGCCGACCTTTAGCATGGAGGGCTTCGGCACAGGGTCCGTGTACGACTTGCTTTGCGGTAGGGTGCCGGTCGTCTCACCTTTGTTCCGTTACCTCGCATCGCCGAGGAGCCCAGGTGCGGCGAACACAGGAGCAGGCAAAGCCCAATCCATTGTCGTATTGTCATTAAGGGGACCAGCGACGATCTGAAATGCAGCCATCTGATATTCTGGTATGTACTGCGCCTCTTCATTTGTACATCGCGGTTGTATTTGGGCTGATAACATAGCATTGACAGCCAGTTGCTGAAATCACTCAGAGAGTTGCTTCAAAAATCGAGATGACTGTTAACTGCTCTAAAAGCGCCAAAGCGAAGACTCTGTACCGCAAAGATCCCTCAGTAAGGTGAGGGGCATTGCGCGGATAAGCGCCATTGCTACCTGCGGAGTACCCTTGTTGACTGGTTAACCGTTCGAAGAGGTACACTTTGCTTCTCGGAAGAGGAAGTGCGAGGATAGCCCGCCTCGAAACCGGAACGATACAAAGAAGCGCAGCGGGTTTTTGGAGCCGTAAAGAATGGATAAGGGAATCGCGTCGCAGCATGTCTTAAGATGTTTTCCAGGTACTGCGAGTAGCGCCCGAATGACTGAAAGGCGTTGCACCACGGCGTCATACGGCCTGACCAGTTTTCTTACAGTCAAAATGGCAGATCCGGAGGCTTTATCTTTCGGGATTACTTTCTAAAACACCGATTTTATCTACGGTTTCCAATGAACTTTGAACAATGGCCGGTTTAGAGTTGCAAAGTGGAGCGTAGGGATGGACGTAGCGACGTATTCAAAGGTAAATAAACATCCGATTGGAGGCTGGAATCGCTCAAACACGCGCGGCCCTCAAAATTCAGGATTTCATCCGCCAGCCGGATAATAACTGCCCCGGAATGGAGGAAAGCGCCATAAACTGTGATCATGCGGGGACCAACTAGCCAATGTAAGTGAGCGCGCTTGAGCGTAAACAAAGTCTTCGAACGAAAAATGCTCCAAATATTGCTCCTAAAAGGCCGAAATTTTGGCCCTTTTTTACCTAATAAAGTCATTTTATGCCTTGCACCGCCTGGCGTTGAGCCTCCTCTAAGATGGCTCCTTCCCTCTAAAAGCATGCGGCCAGACGAGCTTCCCCTTCATAGGAAAACTGTTATCAGGAGAAATACGAGTACATCAGAGCGTAAGCAAATTCCTCATACGAAAGGATGGCAGGGTGGCTTAACCAGGTAGGATTAAAGTATCATTTCGCTGCGGGGCTTGAAACTTTGCAATACGCCGAGCAAATTTCTGGTTAAGTTAACTGTTACAAAATGGCGTCATGTGACACCAAGCGCATCTTATCAGAATGTTTCCAGTATTAATTCCAGGATATCGGAGAGCGCACTTTTGTCCCTTCAACGTTTATCCCTGGGTCACCGTGCTTCTACCCGTTAGCAGCATGCATATGAGAGCTGGATTTGCCTATCCATCCATAAGCGGCGTTTCAAACTTATGCGAGAAGGTCGAGCAAAATTCTTGACAAAAACGGTTGCGTCCGCACCTTAACTGTTACAAAATGGCGTCATACGACACCGTGCACTTTTTGGCACTTTTGTGTGCAAATGCTCAGATTTTGGTGGGTTTTGTTGTTTGCCCGCCAACAGGCTCTTAAGATAACTCGATACGGTAACGTAGAGCGAGAACGTCTCTTCGTACGAAAAGTCGGTTCAGTTTGGCCTATACCAATAGGATTAAAGTATCAATTCGCAGCGACGTCTGGGACATTTGCGAGAATGCCGAGCAAAATTCCTGACGAAAAAAGGTTGCGTCCGCACGTAACTGTTACAAAATGGCGTCATACGACACCAACCGCGAAGCGGAGATGCGCCGTGAAACTTCCGACGAAAGTCGCTTGCGCAACGATGAACGCGTTTGGCTGACCTTCCGACGCGCGATGCGCCCAAAAACTCGATTCCGCCGATATCGATAATGGTGTGGTGATGGGATTGATCGATTACAATCACACGGACCAAACCGATTAGGCCCATTTAAGGAGGTAATCGACGCGTCGAGAAGAACTAAAGGTCATGCCTTCTGTGAGGAATTTGTCGAAAAGTGTGTGTGTAAAAAGAATGTCCACGGGATTCTTGTCGTCGGAGACGCATGAAAGTACTTTTACGAGCGGAAGAAGTTTAGCTAAGCCGTCGCTTAGCGAGACATACGATACAAACAATTCGTCCACGAAGCACAGCAGCCTGTTGCATAGGCTCCCTCTTCGTGCCGGAGTGAGTACCTCTACCTGCCAATACATTTCGTACTCATCAGTAATAGAGAGGTCGACTGCAATCATAGAGGAAATTTTCCAGAAGCGTTCGTTGTACTTGGGCTACATAAGTGTCCTAGATCTCCTCCTCTCAGGAGAGCATTAGCACCCCCTGAATCCGCTACTGAACCCTGCGAGCGTGGTAGTCCTGTACAAAAAAAAAGTTCTTTTGGACTGAAGAGTCCTACAACGCATCCCGTCCTGCATAACCCAAACGTGGATTCCTCATCTGCGCATTCAAGGTGACTGACATCAAACATGTTTATTCGTGTAACACAAGCTAAATTGTCCAATGGTAAAGCTTGAGAATAACGGTGGGATTTGTAGGTACAAAAGGCGTGTTTTATATACATCGGTTCAGGCACAGGGTACAGCGGTACGTACAGGCATTGCGGTACATCGGTCGACATACGGCGTTGCTAGGCACTCGCTGATTTATCGACGACCGACATAGTTGCCGCCTCCGACCGCTAAAGAAAATCTATGTTTGATCGGTTAGTGCAAACAGTCAGATGCAAGGCCAAGGCTAAAGAGGTAAATTACATGGACATTCCCGACGGATTACCGTTAGTAAATAACACCGCCATAACCCGAAAATGGCCGAAAGGGCCCAATGACTTTTGAGCTTAGAGGTTTCAAGTGTCCTACGACTATGCCCATTTGGGGCAGTACAAAAGCACGGTCGAATTCTAGCGGAAAAGCAGTCGTACCGCAAAGCTTTTGCCTTCAAACGAAACTTTTTCGCCACTACGTGACCCTACATTTTCGAGAAAAAACTTTATGATCCATACATACGGCCGGGAAGAAGAACCTAGATGGCGCCACAGGGAAAGTCACAAGCACTTACCCATAGTGTCGTAAGCGGTACCGCCCGGGAAGTGCAACGTCTCGAGCATTGTGGGAAGCTGTGGCCTTGCCTCAGTCACTACGCTGAGCGTCAGGAGGACGACGAGAAGGGTGAAAAGAACGGTGACGATCGTCGAATGCATGATGCCCTTTCAAAAATTGCAGTAAGCGTCGACTGCGAACAGCGAAGAGTGAACGGAACGATTGATGAACCGAAAAATGGCGTCCAGTTTTATACAGCGAAAGTGTTGTTATTTTCCCACGAACAGACGTGTTTTCCCGCCATCCCAATGTGAACCCTTTACCGCATTTAGGCGGCAGTAAACAGACAAAAACAGTACTTAACCTCGCGGCGTTCATTCGATTACCTCTCGGCGAGTTGATGACCGCACGAGAACGGGCTTTACTGGGAAGACGACAACAAACAAATTAATGATATCAGTGTTTTGCCGAAAAATTAACTGGTGAGGGTAAATAAGGAAAGTGGTAGACCTAAAATAGTCTAGACAGATCGACTTGTTGTTAGCAAGGAGTTAACAACATAAACCTTGTATTTCCCAGAAAGGCGACGACCGAAGAGTTGGAGCTCCGTCAGTAAGTTCAGTGTCCTGGACGGTTTCCGGCTTTCCTGGCGTATTGGCGAAGCTTTGTCGGCCCTTTTTAAGCAATTTTATTTTAATTTAATCAAAGAAATCGAACATAAGCTGATGGTTTCAGATCCAGATAAAATACATTAGGGGCAGACAAACTGTTCACTGGGACGCCGACAAGTCAGTAGCCAGGCGAACATCCGATCCTCCGATATCGTCGAAGCACGGCCTAGTTTCGGCCTCAGCTCCCTCGGTTTTGACGTGGGCTTCAGGTCCGCATCTGAACAATAGTATAGAGTCGAGCTTTGATATTAGAGGAATGCATATCTGCTGCCTAACTCACTTAGCTTCGGCAAACGCGGTGCGGCGCTTTGTTGCATGTGTTGCATGGCATGCCAGTTGCACCCGCAAGGCGCTGAAAAGAAATCGAGTGTGTTTTTCGAAAATGAAAAAATTAAAAGGAAGTTTTTGTCTTATTTCTGAGAATGTGCGATCGGAGTCGCCTGGTCCAGGAAAAGACGACTAAAACAGCTGAATTATGCCTGAAAAACTTAAAAATGAGAATGAAGACTGCTGAAACTGAATTGTTGGCGTGAGTGGGACAGCGGTCGAACAAGAACTTCAGAAAAACTAGCCTTTTCTGGTGACAGCCAAGGACGGGTAGCTTGTGAAACGGCACGAATTTCAGTACCGTATAGCCAGCATGCACCAGCATCGTAACCATCCCTAATGTTTACCATCCCCTAAATTCATTAAAAAAATCATCCCCTAATATTTTACCACCAACGAATTTACGGCAAAGCCCAAAACCACCCCTAATTCCCGAAAAAACTATCCCCTAATTCGATGGGGATAGCCGAAAACTAGGCCATGGTAACAACAGTTTAGCGGAGAAGCATACTTTGCTGTGGCGCGATCGTTATGCCAAACACGGAGCTTCCTCACGACGCGGTGGATCAATATAAGAATGTAGGAAGATAGTGTAACCTCGACTGTCCTGCGAAGAGCGCCATCGAAGCAGGCGTAGGAAACCGCGAGAGGAGCGTGGGTTACGAAAGAGAGCGGTAGCAGTGCGACGTTAACG
>JNEY01000190.1:160960-214819 GCA_020875895.1 Aphelenchus avenae
ATAAGACGAGCTCTAATAGAAGAAGAGCCCTAATAGAAGACGAGCGCCAAGAATTTCAAAGTTGACTTGTCACAGAGACATGTTTAGAATACGTTTTAGGCCATAACTATTCATTCTAGACGAGAACTTTTTGCCAGTAAAATTTTGAAAATTTTTGCTAAATCCATAGGGGGGACCCTTTACGATTTTCACGAAAACCTCGAAAATTTGACCATCGAAAAATAGAAGACATCGTCTTATATTAGAACCAATACGGTAAACAGCTTTCCCCCCTAATTTGCAGCGAATCCACCCTCTAATTTGAACCAGGGGGTGGTTTTCGCTTAACATTAGGGAACGGTTCCGCTATTGACGCTAAAAGGGTCTGTTCAGAAATAATCTAGTGTTAAAAATGTACATTTTTAACTTTCCTCCCTCTTTTCATTCTCAACAATGCGTAGTATTAACCTTCTGTTCCGCGAAGGGTACTGCTATCGTCGCTATAACCTAAAGCGCTGTCGTCATCGGCCAAAAGTGCCTAACTTGCGTGCGCTCACCCCACACTAAGAAAGGTCTTGTGGAGTAAATAACTACGATAGAATTTGAATAATTCAAATTTAAATGCGTGCATTCAAGCGTACTAAGTGGTATCGCATGCTAGCGGCTCCGACCGCAGGGTTGGGGTCGTTTTTTGACCGGAAAGAAAACGGAAAAAACCGTATTTTAAATTTGATCATATTTTATCAGTTTCATAAAGTAGCAGTTTGAACCTGACATTCTTCCGTCGATGTTTGAACAGTTTAATCGACGGGGGTTTATGAATTATAGCCGTTGACCTTTCTCTGCCCGAAATTTGTAAAACGAAAGTGGTAACGCACTCAAATCTTGATGTAGCGCGGTAAATTATTTCCCCTAGGGAACGGGGTAAATTTGGATACGCGGCATACGTGAATCCTGGGTCGTTAGATGTCGATCTGAGGGCTTGCGATCATCCCCAGACCAGGGCCGTATTTAGGATTTCAGGATAGGGGGGTGGAGGTCGGGGGACAGGGGGGGTGGACCCTAAAATGGGCCAAAACGGAGTCAAAATGGCCTCAGATTCCTAAAATAACGTTAAAATAGCATATTTAGGCTACCGTATTTTCTCTAATAAACCCCCCCCCCCCCTCTATTAGACCCCCCCCCTCTCCCCGCCCCACTTAATAGACCCCCCTCCCCAAAAATTCACAGCTGGCCTGGGGCAACGGTGTGCAACTAACGATTTTGAACCATAGTTCTGTTCGACAGGTTTCCATGGTAACGAAAGGTTACAGGCCTTCTGAAAGGAGCCGAATTTACTTTTTGCTTTCTTTAAAGATTGCACCAGTCCTGCGCAACAAATCCATACCTAACTGAGGGGGCAATAACATCGAAACGGAAGAAATTCGTTTTATTTGTCAATACCGCCTTGGCCAAGACGCACGCATCAAGGAAGAAATCGAAGAAAAAAGGCTCTGTAGTCCAAAATAATCACGGATCTTACATAGAAAACGGTGACTATGCACGAGAAAGTTTAGGCTTCCGTTAAACAGGCGGCGCGTGATGCCATAACCATCATCGTAGCAAGCGTCCAAAGCAGCGAGAGGTGTGTCGCAGCAGAGAGAAATCGGGAGCAGCGCGATGTTCACCGGAATGAAGACGAGCAGTGCGACCCAGTAGACGACCACCGGCAGAACGCTAGCGTTCAGGGCGGCGAGGAAATCGATCGGAAGTAGTACCAGAAGTTCTACGATGGAACGCAGAATAAGTGTCACGTGACGAAGAAGACGCTAAATCAGAATGAGTTCACTGCGTGCGTCAGAGAACAATAACAATTGCATGTGCAGAAAAACAGTTCACGGTAAAAAAAGAACACTGTAGGCTTAGTATTAATCCTGGTAGTCAATCCAGTGACTTTTATGCCGCTTTGAAGCATGTTCTTAGCAAGCTCGTTTCCGCTTCCAAAAATCCTAAAACTGGGCCAAACTAGGGGTCCTGGCAAACTTTAAAGCTCTAGATAATAAAGTCCTATATCCCATAGTAGGTAGGCGGTGAGATAGTAAGGCTAGGCTTAATAGTTTCGTCAAGAAAGTCTGCACCATCACGGTTTCAAGACAAAAAAATGGTGTTATCCCTCCTCATTCTTTACGTCGTTCATTGTCAAACTTGTATGCACGCGAACAAACTCAGATTCAGATCAAAAACGGACTTTTGAGGTCCTGAGTCGAATTCGGGATAACGGCACGACCGACTCGGAAGGTAGTGCGTTGTTCTCGTAGAAAACCTATGCGGTTTTCAGTACGCCGATTGCTCTGTGCTCGTCTGGGGATTTCGTGGTCGTTATCTAGCGCCTGGCTTACCTTTGATCGGCTCTCTTTGACGAAGCGGTTTTGCGCGTTGTAAAATCGCTGCGCGAAGGTGGAATTCTCGTCGTACTCGAAAGTTTCTACGATGACCTCAGTTGGTCGTATCTGCGACATCCTTCTGAAAGCGTACGAGCAAAATAAATAAATGTTCTCAAACGTGACTATTATGGATGTGGAAAGCGCTTAACTTTTGCCATGAAGCAAGAGAAAGTAGACTTAGGAGAACAATGTTTCTCTTTCTGATTATTTTCGTACGATAAGACCTCCTGATTTGGGTATAGTTTCCTGGGAACAAGTGCTCCTCTTCTTGCTACAGAACACTTGCCTCCGGAGAAGGGGACAAGAACAAACACATTGTTGTCCCAAAGCGCACTTACTAAAGGAACAAGAACGATGAACATCCGCAAAGGAATAAAACAAAAAAGGAAAAGAGCGGAATAAACTGAAATACTGTTGGCGGAATGAACACTGGCCTTCTTCCGAAGGAACGTTGTACTTAAAAGGAACAAGTACGTCACATATTGCTCACAAGAAACGTAAAAGCCGTGTGCGAAAGGTGACTAGTTTTGGCCAAAGGGGTCAGAATATTTCAAGTGTCCAATTTCGTGAACAGTTGTAATTTTAAATGCTTTAAAATTTATTGCATCATAACGAATGGTTCGCGCACTGTTTAAAAATCCTCGCTTATCGCCGTATTCACGTCTGGTCACATAATCTATTAAAAGATCAATGGTCAACTTAGTTCCAGGCGGTGTAGTTAGAGGAAACACGTTTCCCACATTCTAGAATTTTGGCACCAAAGAGATCTCTTTGTCCCTCTCTGTCCTCTGATACCTGATCTCCGCCCTCACGCTTAATACGGCCCCGACGACCAACTCACTGATGGCGGCGTTAGCGGAACTATCAAGGGGAAGCCACTTAGAACGCAACTGCGGTACAGGAGGCGTCAGACGTGATGGCCTTTCCGTGGTCCCAGCATCCTGCTTGGCGAACGGGACGTCAGGAGTCGGAATGTCCTTTTTGCGTTGCGCCCTGGCACGAGACGCCGTTCCGTGGCACCGAGCGCTACACGTGGGTGGCAATGTCAACTGTCCTTGATCCGAGAAAAACGCAAGTAATTTCCCACGTTAACAGGGCGTACAACGCGTCTCTTCCTTACCTAGATCTCGACTTTTCTATACAATGAAGTGAACCTTTGAGGAATAGTTTCTCACAATGACCCTTCGACCGATGCCTATGCGATTTTGGCGGCTTCAACAATGGGACAAGAGCCGAATTAATTTATCGCATTCTCTAAAAATGCGCCGAACTTGCGAAACAAAACGCGTACACAAAAGGATAACTACGTCGAAACAGAGGGAATGAGTTTTATTTGTCAACACTGCCTTGTCGTGACGCATGTGTCGAGGGTAAAACCGAAGATGAAAGGCTCTTATTTTGAAGATGTGCACAAAGCTTCCTTATAAACCTGTAGATCTGCACGACAGCGTAGAGGATTCCATGAAACAGGTAGTGCATCCGGCGCCAGGCGTCATCGAATCAGGCATGCAAACACGCGAGAGGAACGTCGCTGCAGAGAGAGAACGGTAGCAGTGGCGTAGCGACCCTTGGGGCAGGGGGGGGGCATGTCCCCCCCCCCAAAATTCTAACAGTTGGAAAAATAGCAAAGGGGACCCTTATGATTGCGGCGGCCTTCGGCCGCCGCAAAATTTTAGGTAAGGGGGGACCAAGGGAGATTTTTGGGCAGTCAGAATACTTGGCCCATCCTAAGCTCTTGCCCCCCCCCCTAAATTCAGATCCTCGCTACGCCACTGAGCGGTAGTAGCACGACGGTTACTGGAATGAAGAGGAGCAGTGCGGCGAAGAGGGCGATCACCGGAAGAACGCCAGTGATCAGGACGATAATGAGCTCGGGCGGCATAAGCAGTATTTCACTGGGTGCGGCGGGGAACGGGCTATAAATGCGCAAATAGTATGTCAAAAAACACCTTCTCACTAGGTTGATTATCTGACGGCTTCGAAAACCCTGTGGCAAAATGTAGATGCACTGACTTTGTGACCTGCTCGAAGCAGGGCCGCTAACCGAACAAGAAAACCCATAAAACCGGTCGAATTGGCGGCTCCGCTCAAATCGTAGCCGCCTGATTCTCTCAAAAGAATCGAAACTGTCATGCCGCGACCCAGCCTGCTGGGCCGGGCCTATTCTTAGTTTTTTCGAAAGTGCCCGAGCCTCGGGATGGTTGGCCGGTCAGAGGCATAGAAGTATGACAAATTTGGATTAATTTTCTCTACTTTTTTGCCAAGTAATCCGGAAAGCTGCGCTGGTGTCGCCTGGTAGTTTTTTATGAAGATACTCGAAAGTCGTATGTTGAACTCGCTATATACGGGAACAATTTAACAAAGAGAGAAGTACCAAAGTGACCAAGGCATTTTTCGGTTCGTACTTCTTTGTTGTCTACCGGAATTCGATTTGAAGGCGTGCGGCCTATGGCTGGACCTCGATTGGAAGGCGTTTCCCACTGTTGACCGTACCACTTTACGGTCCGTACCATGCACCGAAGCGTACTGGTATGGTGTGAAGGACGATACGGAGCACTATGGTACGTCTCTACTCGCCTCTTGAGTTCTTGGTCGGTATCCAATGATCGAGAACCGTGAATGAGCAACATACCTCTGTTCGACTCAGTTTTATGAAGCGATTTCGAGCACTGTGGAATCATCGCGCGATTTATTTTTTCTGCGCTTTTGCGGCCTGAACTCGGCGATTCCACTCTGAATTCTGATCGGGAAACAGTGGAAGCTATGAAATTCCGACAATTAGCACTGCACAAGCAGGCCCGCCGCTAGGCACAGTAAAACTAACCTTAACTTCTACTTTTTTGGTTATAACCTCGCTGGTTTCGACTGCGAGGAATTCCTAGCGACGATTTACCGGTTTGTACTTCAGAATTCAAAGTAAAAGGAATTCAAAGTAAAAAGGATGGCCAAGTGGTTGCGTTATCAGCCCTTGGTCTGCTAGGTTGCGAGTTCGCTCCCCGTCGAAGGCGCCTGCCACGGTTCACTGAACCGTGCATCCCTCCGGGGTTCGCTAAACTGAGGAGGAGTTGATTGTATTCATGCAATCCTCCGGCGTGACTTGTCGCGCTTACCTGTGACTTCCCTGTTATCATGTCTCACACGTCGTACGGGCGTGAACCGAAAAATGAAAAAAAATTAATTTTGGACATCCATAACTATACAGAATACGTCTAAAATAAAACGCTGTAAAGCATAAACCAGGAACTTTTGTGGGACGTGTAAAGTAGAGATCGACAGCCGTACCGTATTACGGGCCGTACCCGTACCCGTATAATACGGGTACGGGTACGGTACGGGGGTGTCCAGTACGGTACGGGTACGGTACGGGTGGGTCCCGTATTACGGGCCGTANTACGGTAGCTATACATGTGTGGAGGAATTAGTTTTGTTTGCCAAGTTCTCGGTCGTGTCGCGATCGCCATCGTTTTGAAGGTTTCGGATCTTCCACTGGAAATACTTGATCCACCGGAAGACGTCGAAGTACCGACCAACCATGCGCTGTGCCCTATAAAAGGCGTCATCAAAACAGGCGTCCCAGAACCGCGAGCGGAACGACGCTAAAGAAAGAAAACGGTAGTAGCGCGACGTTCACTGGAAAGAAGAGGAGCAGTGCGACGAGGTAGCCAACCAGCAAGAGAACTTCAGTGGCCAACAGGTGAACGGCGTGCAGAGGTACCACTATTAGCACATGTTGGACGGTATGGAGAACAAGCCCCACGTGACGCAAAAAACGCTAGAACAAAGCGATTGATTGTAGGCATCAGAGAGCAGTCGAAACTATGGGCCATGAAAAAAGCTCTATCGTAACCGCTCTCTATCACTTCCATTATCCCAGTATAGGATTTTCACGGGAACTATAGTCACGTACGGGCACAAGAAATAAAATCCCTGGTTCGCTTAAAAATTTAAGAGATCGCTTAAGGAGATTGTTTCTTCCAGAATTACCATGTTCTTGCACAATGTTGGCCCAAGGTAAATTCTTGACCGGAGGGACATACCGTTGTTGTGCTCAGTTTGAGGAAGCGCTTGTGCGCACGGTCGTATCTTTGTGCAAAAGTCGACTCCAGTGCGTTCCACGGGTACCATTCATCCTCGTCCGTATCCTTGTGGACGAGTGTATGACGATTCGACACCGCCGTTTCGACACGGACGTTTCGACACGGACTTTTCGACACTGTGACGGTTCGACACCGCCGTTTCGACACCGGACTATTCGACTCCGGACTTTTCGACACCGGACTATTCGACACCAGGACGTTCATCTAAAATACGTTTCACTTAACGGCTTTAATGCGTAAGCCCTGGAGTGTAGGGAGCCCTCGGAACAAAGTGATCCAGTCCTTGGAAAAACCCCGACAGGGAGGGTAATCTTCGCATTGTCGGTAAGCTAATGGCCCTCCCCGAAGGGACGGCTTCCAAAAATGACGTGTTTGTCCAAAAGACCTTAGAGGGTGTCGAAACGTCCTACGTCGAAACGTCCGGTGTCGAAACGGCGGTGTCGAAACGGCGGTGTCGAATTGTCCGTGTCGAAACGGCTTTCTGTCGAACAGTCCCGTGTCGAAACGGCGGTGTCGAACCGTCAGTCTCCCTTGTGGACATCGGCTGGCCGTATCCGCGACATTGCTGTGAAGGCGCTGGATAGTGCAAACGTGCGCTAGAACATGATTCAAATGCGTAAACCACATAACGTTTGCTACGTGAACCGCATGAAATTTGTCATGATGCATGACAACAATTCTAAGAACACGAGCGGGTTATGCTTGGCAGTTCACGGATCGATGGAGAGAATGCTGCTTGCCACTTTGCGGAATGACTCCATCTTCCGAGAGAACAAGGGAGGAAAGAGCCAGCAGGGGAAGGGACAAATGCCTTGCAGCACGGCCAGCGGACAGCTTGGAATGACAGCCTCTCGCCTTACGACATCTTCTCGGCGCTATGGCGAGTGTGTTGGTTTACGCTTTGCCGAATGACGCTCCTGCCCGGTCAATAATTCGGCAGCCTGGCCAGCGGGAGGATAAGTACGCAATCTTTCCAGAGTGTCCACCGCCCAGATTAAGGCCGTCCACCTCACAAACCGCGCGGTATCCTGGTCGCACTTGACTACTACGCTATCGACCAGAACAAGTCATCTAGCAAGCAAACTCTAAAGCGATAAGTACCCAAAGATAACAACGTTGGGCCGTGGCTAACGGTCCGTTTGAAGCGACAAATTCGAGGCCTATCGAGGGCTAAGCTTTTTACCGGTTAACACTAGCGCTCGGACTATAGTAGGAAGGAACGGCAAGAACGTTCCCTTTTAGAAAGGAACGGCAACGGTGTTTAAAAAAACCGTCATACCGGATTTAACGCCTTCAATGCGTTGAAGTAAGCCGCACAGCCACACGCATCAGCCGACCGACTCCATGGCCGCTCAGCTATGTTCTTTCTGTAGGAGGCCATCGTCGTTCGTATCATCGAACCTCCAGTGTCTCTACCCAGCGCTCATTGTACAATTTTGTGAGCCACCACAAATGCAGAAACAGAAGATGAGCCTCCAATTATACGACTCTCGTCATAGGGATTAACAATAATTCCTGTGCAGGATTCTAAACCAGTTCCGCCACGGCTTTGTGTTTTTGCTTTTTCTGGTATTCGATATCTGAGCTAATATTTCATCTAGCTAGTTTACTTATTTGCCTTAGACCTCGTGGAAGCCCCAATAGCTCCATTGAACAGTCTACGACTAAACGGACGTTGGGGCAGCATTCGTACAAAACCTGGAGAGGTCACTGATACCGTGGCCGACAGTGTTTTGACGATTGGTCGCGTGGGAGTGCATTAAATTTCGGACGAAAAAAAGCATAGACAATATGAGTCGAATGACGGCCGCTCGAAGCACATGTCAGTCTGGCCGAGCGGTCTAAGGCGCTGCGTTCAGGTCGCAGTCCTCTTCGGAGGGCGCAGGTTCGAATCCTGCGGCTGACAAATCTTTTTTTCGCTTTTGGCCATTAACAGGTTTTACCAAATTAGCGCAAGAATCGCAAAAGAGCAAGTTACAAGCCTAGGGGACAAAGTCTCGACCCTCTTGAATGGCTGTGCAAGAAAATTAAAACAGTTGCGGCTGAGCGAGTTTAAACGTCAGTTTCCGCTTCGTCGGGCGTGGCGGAGGAGATGTGGTTCCAAACGAGTGAACACAATGGCCGTGGGAATACAGTGCTTCTGAAGCTGCGTTCCTCATAAATACGTTCAATAGAAGGCCGTTGATAAACGACTGCTGGACGGTTAGATTTTGTCGGCGCAAAACAAAAGCCTTCCGATGGCGCATTCATTTAGCGCTTTCCGAGCGATTCAGTCGACTGTTTCGACGCGCTATGCGTTCTTCGCTTTCAAAGCATTGTGGTTGTTTCATTTTGTCTCATTCTTGTACGAATGTACCAGTTTAGGAACATTCCATTTCAAAAATGGCAGCAGGCTATGCTTACGTCAAATGCGGTACTAATGTCCACATATTTTGCAAGTGTGTGTTCGAAATTATCCCGCTTAAATTTCGAAACTTACGTGCCTCCTTTTTCTTACGTAGGCCTTAGCATGCCCATGAAAATTCAACGCTAGAGCCGCAGCAAAATCGTGCGTCTTTTACGATACTTTTTATACTTCTTAAGGTAGGCTAGTGACCGCCTATTAATCAATCAAGCGCTCCCCTCTCCCATAAAAGTCAAAACCACCGGTTTACGTACACGTAAAATGGTCGTTCAAATTCGCTCTTTCGTTGCACATCACGCGATGAGCGCCGCTGGGTATTTGTCTCTCGCGGGAAGTGCTCCCTCGCCAGCCGCGTGGCTTGTTTCCAGCACGCGTGCAGGTCTGGTGAACATAAAGCAATAATAACCTCCCTAAGCCCGATTCGTTCCCATAAAATGTTCGGTCGTGCGATGCGAGCCAGACTATCCGCTGCCTGTTGTAGCTTGCTAAATGTTCAGTATACATGTGAGCTGCTCAGCAAGTACAAACTGCACACTGTGAAAGCTTCCGATTTTTCTGAACTGCGGGCCTCTAAATTATGACCACTCCAGTATTAGTGGCTCCTTAATAGTGGCCCGCACCTATACACATCTGTTGCTTGGGTCGTTTTTGCTCCTTGCAAGATGTACACTCTTATTTTTGTCACATCGTGCTACGTTGTAGGTAGTGCTTTCACGCACATGTTTATTCGTTTCAGAACTTCATTCGACTCAAGCGACAATGAACCAAATGACGACGAAACTGGGTGATGTTGTTTCTTTGATTGACGATTTGAAGCGGAGGCTGGCTGCGGTGGAAGCTCGAACAGTGGCAGCGGAAGCACGAGCGGTAGCGGCGGAGGCTCGAGCGGCAGCGGCAGAATCTCGTGAGGTAGCGGCGGAAGCTCGAGCAGTGGCAGCGGAAGCACGAGTGGTAGCAGCGGAAACTCGAGCGGCAGCGGCAGAATCTCGTGAGATAGCGGCGGAAGCTCGAGCGGTATCGACGGATGCTAAAGCGGTAGCGGCGGATGATCGAGCGGTGGCGGCGGAAGCTAGAGCGGTAGCGGTGGAAAAGGACCTGGCCGCTACAATGCAACGTGCATCAGCCGCGGAGACCAGAGTGACCGAACTGGAGGGCGAAATCTCGCGCTTCAGTGACCTCGTTACAGGCGATGGAGGAACATCAACAGACGGTAAGAAAGGACTGCTTTCGTAAAACGATTTTCGGCGATTGCTCATTAAGGTCCTCGGGCTAGGATTACGCCACGTGGCAGGCAGTATTTAATAACGAGACCTTTCACCTAAATGGGATCAAATCCAATTTCATAATAATTTCCTTATGTCGCTTTGACATGCCGTAAGGCCGCCCGCCCAACTGCAAAACCCGAAAAAGGGTTAAAAACACGCATGAAAGGAGCACGAAAAGTGGAAGGCGGTAGAAAGGCGCCACCAAAAGCGGTTTTTGAGCCTATTTGGAAAAAAGTTCTTAATTGTTAGACCTTACAATGGGCTAAATAAGCGACCTAAGACGTCGCTACCTCAAATTAAAACCCAGGAGCGCCGTCTCTCACTGAAACAGCGGAACTCCTGCTGCACCACGACAAGATGTTTTCTTCAGTCCCTTCCATTATCCTTCAGAAGCATGCCCACTCCTGGTACTGCGCCAAGAGACCCCCGAAGCAGCCGAGGCGGAACTGGTCGAACCAATAAAGAAGTCAAATGACGTAGCGACGACATCAAACGGAAGTGCGATCGACAAGAAGAAGAAGAAGGCGAACTCGGCGCCTAAGCGTCCTTTAATGGTCCGCGAAATTATGCTCGAGACGCTCTGTTTCCTTCGTCGCTGTGACATCGAGCCTTGTCAGTTGGTCTCGAAGGCCCTGAGTGAGCTTGTCCTCCGGGCTTCGTCCAAACTGCCACTGAGATGCATTACATTCGCTGAAATCGTAAGTGCGGCATAAAGTGATGGGATCATTTGGCTGAAATTTGATCAAGTAAGAGTAGTCACATTTTGAACCGGTTTTAAATTGCTTACTTAGTCTTCACCGATTCATACCATCCGCAAAATTGACTCGTTTTTAAAGGGAAAGGGTCTCCACTTCCAACACAGCTAAAAGGCAGTTTTTCATTGTTTGTTTTTTAAAGCATTAGGTATTTTTCAAAGTGCTCCCAAGAGGACGGTTAAAGCATTACCTTTTTTCTGTGGTGGCAGGGATAAACTTGGACCTGCTGCTGCTCATCGTACCGCACCGTAGGGCTGTCCGTCCTTCCTTGGTCACAAGGGCAGCCAAAAATGCCTCCTTGCTGTCTGGTAGAGAACTGCAACGATCACAGCATTTGCCATGTCCAATACGACATAAGAATCTTATCATCAGTTCCTTTTCAGTTTTTCATGGGCCTATCCATCAGCTGTCAACATGCCGTCGAAGACGGCACGGACGAATACGTCGAGTTCTGCCTTGACAATCCGACGCAATCTTCGTTCGATGACTTCGTGATCCGACTCAAAAACACTTACATCGAGGCAATCAAGATCGATTTCGACAACGATCTGCACAGGACGCCTTTTCTTCGCCGTTGGCCAGGTCTAAGCCCTGGACAGTGTCGTGTGCAGACGTTGGTTGCGCGTTGCTACAGCAGTTCCGCGGACCGCCACTTGCTCAATGCGGCTGTCCAGGTCCTAACGCCACATACGCTTCAAGTGAACGGCGACACTGTGCGGGCAATGAACATTTTCCAGGCGGAACTGGTCCCAGTATTCGTACGACACCTGAAGGTCATCGGCACGTACCAGCAGGTAAGTCGTCAGACTTGCTGGGCTGAATTAACCCAGCACTAAGTCTGTTTTAAAAACGTGGCCTACTTGATGTAGCGGCCCGGCATGAAAGGTGCGGTAAATAACAAAGTGCAAAGACTAATCGAAAAACGTCTTTGCCCTTGATAGCTTTATATAGGTATTATTTTTGGCGTTTAACGGATTTTCCTGACGCTTTCTGAAACTACAGTTTCTCAAATAAAACAGCTCTCTCGCAGGCGCTTTTCGGCTTCTTGGGCAGAAGCGAAAAATTTTACCATATTTTTTATGTTTGTGGGTTTTTTTAGGGAGACACACCACTGTCTCCGTAAAGCGCGGTATTGCGGCAAGGGAACGTCTAGAAAAAATTGACGGTCACAGGGGAAGGGAGGGGTATGGGACTAGCGTCACACGGGCGTTATAGCGGGAGGGGGTCGGCCGCAAAGGCGTCACATGCACATGGATCGAAGGCGTCATGCAAAGCACTATATAAAATGGACGTCGCTACGCGCCGACAGTACGGCGCCGTGCCGTACTGCAGGCCGAAAAAATGCCATTTTTAAGCCGAAATCGAGCAAAATTTGGCTACTGTTAGCTGTCCTAATGTTGCGTTTTACCTGCGAAAAAGGCAGAAAATATCAAACTTTTTTATTACCGTACTACGGCGCCGTACTCCGTACCGTACCGTACTGTGTCGTACTGGTACGGTAGTAAAGTCGCGCTCTAGTTGAATGTAACACCTAAAAGCCTGAGCAGGTTTAGGGTACGTTAGTACGCGAATTTTAAGAGTGACCGTCGCGGTTAGGGGAGTGGATCAAACGTGACAATCACTTAAGCGTCACAGAGGGAGGGGGGAGAGTAAAAAATGGCCCTGTGGCCTTCACGCTTTTAATGGACGCTCCATACTATTAACAAACGCGATACTAAACGTTCAAAAACCGGTAGTTACTGTTACGCTTCTAGAACGGTCGTAACCGTATTCCTCCGCATTTGCCCACGCTGCTCTTTAACGCCGGCGATCTGACGTCTTGTGACGTCTCGTGCAGCGACGATCCGTGCAGTTGGATAGACGCCTTTATTCAGGTGAGCATAGTTTCACATCACTCCGCGACGTTGCGGTGAAACATTTCTTGCCCAGGCAGTCTTTTGCAAGTTTACAGCCAAAAACGACAATTGATTTGCATTCCACCGAGCTTTTCGCAAAAAGCGTTTGCTGATTCGATTTCGGCGTGAAAATGATTGCTTAGCGTTCAGCTTCCATTCTTTTTTTACCCTCTTAAGGAGTACAGGTTAGGATTCCTGCTGATGTTTTGCGTGGCCTGAACATCCAAGGGGGAAAAGCGCAACGTCTTTAGGAGAGCCCGGAGTTGACTGGTGCATGTAAACAGATAAACCTTCGATGATAAAAGACTCTCCTGTTTTATAAACCATCACACTTTAGCATTTTGAAACGACCGCGGTCGGTCCGCGAACTGTGGAGACGTTTTCCATCTTCTGGCAGAGAGCCGACCTCACCGCGAAACCTCTGAAGCTTCGCAGTCCCTCGATGGAAGACGTTGCAATTCCGGAGAACGGTTTCGTCAGGGAAGACTGCGAGGACTACGATCAAGGCGACCGACTGCATTATCTGGAGCAGCGATGCTGCCTTTCCGTCTTCGAAAATGTACCGTACCGGAAGAAAGTGGAAGTTTATCAGTGGACCGTAACCGGATCTGTGCCGGACTCTATTGCATTCCTGTTCAAGTTTAAACCGTTATAAACGCGTGTGGTTTTGGTGTTTACGTACCACCAAACGTTTTTCACACATAGGGCTACCATTCTACATCAGGTCGGGAGGGCTAGGGCGGGGGGAAAGGGTGGGGGGGACACGCCGCTAGGCGCCTAATGCGTCCAAAGCCGGTCCTGTTAATATTTCAGCAAAATTTGAGCGTTTAGCCAGATCCATGATACACTAGGCGTCTAGTAGATTCCTTAACCGATTTGACGCTAACCAATTCGCGTTACTCAAATGAGTTATCCAACAACATTTTCATAAAATTTTAGCCACTAACCATATGGAGGAAGGGGGGGGGGGAGGGAATCTAATGTTGTCCACTGCCCCCGCCCCCCCCCCCATACGGTGCTTGTGGTCGGTCTATGGAATAACCTGACCTGTGCCTCCGATTTTTTGGTACATGCTGCTGCTTACACAAAACAATTGATTACCCTCATTTGATACCCCCCCCCTTCCCCACACCGTACTGGCCCTCCGTAGCGTACTAGTACCCAAACTGAAAACCGGAAACTGAGGCAGGATACGCAACACCGAAAATTAAAGATGAACCCAGAAATCACTTTCGGTCGTGATCAGCGTGAAGAGCCAGCCCAGCCAGCCATATAAGCCAACACTTTTTTTAGAAGTTATCCTGGTTTTCTTTTAAACGAGCATTTTGGGATGGGATTCCATCTACACCCGTTGAAGCATTAAAATAAAATATAATGATGCTTAGAATGAGTTATGGCTCTGATTTGGCGCTGGGACGTGTGCAATCTGTGGGATGGTGAGCACTGGAGGGTACATGTCAGTCTGACATCGACAAGGATTCAACTCTCCATTTCGTTCTTCTCTCTCGGACACATGCATCTCGTCGGAACCACTCTTGCCGCACTTCCGTATTTGCACTTTCCGGAGCAATGAGCGCTTTGCGCTTGACGCGCATTTCTTGTCGGTTTTGCCCTTTACATTTGCTGCTAGCGACCACTAGTGCCTTTTTGGGATGAGCTCTGAATATTTCATTCCAGCACTGGTGGTAGGAAAAAGCGGTTTTTCGTCTACTTTGCCCACAATGAAATGGTTTGCTTTATCGAGAATTCGGCAGTGTCACGAAGCGCTGGCCTCGGTAGTGATTTTTGGCCGTTTCGACGCACGACGAGTCGCTCTTTCGCGGTCAGCTGGCTTCGCGGCTGGCACCGACAGACGGGGCGTTCCAATAACAGCCGCCATTCGATCGATTCCATTCGGCTGGCTCATTGTTACTCCGCTTTGTTTGGTTGGGAGCTCAGTCTTTGGTCGCTTGTGGGTCATCACAGCAAGATCAGCCCGGAGTTGTTCCATTAATCGATTTTGCCGAATGCTTAAGTTTAGTTCCGCGGTGAATGCTTATCCGACCTCGTCCTCCTTGTTGCTTCATGGCCCGTACAAGGAGCTGATTTAGGCGTCAGTAGGGATCGGCCTACCCTCATTCGCTCCGTAAAGCCCTTACGATGAGTCCGTAAAGTCATGCCCTAAACTAAAAATGATGGGTTACGTTAAAGTCCCCAGGCCTAAGCGCGCTACCCTACCCATCCTCGTAATGGTGTCTACTGCTTCCGATGACAAATCGAGATTTAACGCGAAGTACAGCGAAGTGAGGGGCATCTTCACTTCGCTTCACTTGTTAATGGGATTCACTGTAATAATCATTCACCGCTGTAACTTAACTTACCCTACCCATCCTCGTAATGGTGTCTACTGCTTCCGTAATGGTTAGGGGCTGCACGACGGCACTGCCGGCAGCCCCCGACTTGTCGTTTCTTTCATTGATTTAGCAAGGCGCAGCGAAAACGGCCATGGCCGGCGATCTGCATCTGGGAAAATGGCGCACTGTATTGAAGTAAGTTAACACGGTTGATTGTATTGCATTTATTCCAAGGAAGCTGACCGCCATGTTTAGGTACGTCGAAGTCTCGGCGGGATTTTTCATTGTCTTTGTCTTCTTGGACCAGTGGTACGGCAAGAAGGCGCTCAATCATTATATGGACTGGCGGCTTGTCACGGCCACGGTCATCAATCTCGCGGTCCTCTCCTTTAATGGCGCACGGCTTTTCGAACGCGCATGCAAGTATTGTGGCCTCAGCCACGAAACGGTTAGAAAACAGGTCCTTTGATCCTTGCACCTTCTTTGACTTGCAGGGCGCATCCTTCGCAGTTGTCTACGTGCTCTCCACGTTCGTAAGCATCGGTTTTCTCATTTGGTACTCTCGAGAGGAGCAACTCGTCTCTCCCATACGGTTCTGGCTGGCGGTGGTAAGTGGCGTGTGGAAATTCGTCAAGTACTGTCAGTGTGCGGAGCAGGTCTGGACAGGTTCTGATCCTAGGACCAGTCCTATGGCCCTGTGGGTCTCGGTCCCGGTCCTAGTACGCCCTGATCTGACGAGGAAGAGACGACCCCCCCCCCCCGCCACTAAGAAACTGGACAACGTGCCATTTGTGGCGGAAGCGTCCAGAAAATGCGTAACGCTTGCAAGCCGAGGAGGGAAGTCTCGGAGTTCCGTTACGCGGGCGTTACCGAAGCGGAATACGGTTCTGAGAGGGTGTTACGTAACACTAAGCACTGGATAAAATGGCCCGTGGATAGGCTACGAGAAACGAAATGTACATTAGATTATCAAATTTTCGACTAAAATATCGTTAGTGTCGCTGGCGGCGGGCCTTGTTTACCGCTTCTAAATTTTTGATGGAGCAAAAAGTGTGGTAAATGTCTAGCATGAGCAAATTTGACGATACGCTAATACGCGAATTCTAAGCTTAACGGTCAAGGGGTCAGAGGGAGGCGGTCAAGTCGGGCTGGGGTCGGGTCGCGCGGGGGGGGGGGGGTTGGTAATAAAAGGGAAATAACCGTTAAACATTTTTGGAAGTTCCAAAAGTACAATCAAAAAACAATTCCTGATTTCCCCACAATCGTCTTTTGGATAGATTGACCAGGCACCATAATTTCTTAGAGCATCATCAAGAGGGTCGCTTGGGCTTCAGGCTGACCTTTTTACGCTTTTTATCCTTTGTTGTAAGTATTTGGCAGTCGCTGCAAACTCAATGAGTCCGATCGACCTAAATCCAGTTTGTCTAGTTCCTGACTGTCGTTCGGTTCATTCAAATTGTGGTTACTCAAAGCTGCATGCTCATCTACAAGAACGACTCGCGCCTCCCCTTCTGGGCGTCCCCTTCGTGGTATGGATTACTTACCTTATGAAACGTTCTAGCCCATTAAACGTCGCTAGTTTGTTTTCCTAAGTGCCAGTTTAGGACGATCGGCCTGGTCATGGGATGGACCACATTCGTCTTCCTCGCCGTTCAAACACCGATCATGGCAATTGCCTTCGAGGACATTCGCATCGGATTCCCCGCCATCGTGACGGTAGTGGGCTCGGTAATCGAGCCGCTGTACGCCTTTCTCAAAACGCAGTCTGCTCAAACATGGGTAAGATGTCGTGCATATTTTCTGTGATATCAGTACCTATAGGTCGTATTGAACGATAATGAGCGCTAAGCAGGGAGTCGTAAGAATTCCTGTTTTAATTTCGGTGAATTCAGGTTGGGCTACGGCTTTGCGTCCAAGTCGGAGTTTTTCTGATTCCTACAAGATCGTAAACTTTTAACTTTTTTGTAAAACTGCCTGATTCATCTTCCCTTGCAATACGGCTACCGTGGCCGACTCTAATCCGGTGTCCATTAAGGAAAAGGGCGTTTATATCGTCTGCATTGTTGCTTGCTTCTTCGCGTCGGTCCTGCTGTGCACCTACGACTACGTCGACTACAAGCCAAGAGCACTAATCTGCTTTTCAGCGGTAAGGGTAGTAAGAATCGGTCGCTGAACAACCCTGAACTTAGGTCCTCTTCGGCGTCATCGCAACGGCGATGTTCGGCGAGCGAAAGGTGTGGAAAATGAAACCATAGTTAGCACGCGTCCAGTTTAACTACCTATGCGTCCCGCTGCCATGAACGACAACGCTTTTTTCAGCATTACCTTATGAAGACACATTTATTTGATTTCAACGGACAATAAAATTTTAATATCTTCGTCGAAAACCGTCTCGCCCCGCACTGTTAAGGAGAAGTCGTAGAGTTAGAAGTTTGGATTGCAAGTAGGAAAGCTCCGACTCATGGTGAAATACGCGCTGGGCATCTGGCCCCATTGCCTATGCGGATGTGCTTTTGCCGTCACCTCGAAAACAGCACTTATTCTCGGACAACCGCCTGCAACCGGGTTCTAGGGCCCGGTCCTCTCTTTGAAACTTGCCCAGGCTTAGGCCGGACGTAGGAGACTTTTCGACTAATTTTGGCCCAATAATTTGGATAAAAATTGTGCAGTCACTGTTTATCCGCTAAAACATTCAAAATCCGGCCCTCAAACATTAACCAGATTGGATGCAAAACGCGTGTTTTGGCTTTCGTTGCAAACGGTTTTCCGCGGAAAGTCGTCGTCGTTAGTATTGCAGTCGGTTTGCAAAGCGTTCCGACACAATGTTCACCACAATTCCCGCAGTAAACGCAATATTTGTGCGTCACATAGCCCGCATATGCGTACCATCTCTTCGTCACGTGAGCAAGCCCCGTCGATACTATCTAGATTGCGAACAGCGAAAACATGGTTGTTGACAAGGAGATACGCTTTTTCCACGAGCACAGCACCGTCAGTCTTTCGTTGATTGTCAAGTCGAGCTATCCGCACGGAGAAATATGGCCGTATGCATATCGTCAGGCTGACAATTTGAACCAAGACTCGGCTTTCGTCCCTCGGACGTGGCGTGCACTCCGGAATATTTGCCTTAGCCGTCCTGTGAGAAAAAGCGTTCCCAGCCGGGAAACACTGGGCGGAGAGAAGCAGCCGTTTATCTTCGCACAGCGGAAGCGGAGAGTCAGCCGAACGGAGTCACCAGTCTGAAATAATTTCCGGCAATCGTCCGCTGATAGCTAGTCTTGCGACCGTTATGCGTACTACGACCTTGTGCCTTCTTGCGCTTGTCGCCATGTGTCATGCCGACCTCGAATGGCTAAAGGATTATCACTGCGGTACGGGCGAGGTCTCCAAGCTCGCTTCCTACTTCATCGTGGGTAACCTGTGCAAAATCGCGGAACCAAGTAAGTTAGATAAAGCAGAGGTTCCTGACTCTTTTTGGCTTAAAAGTGCTAGCTATTCCACTCCAAACGGCCAACAGCGATCCGTGAGTCATATGGGTATTAAAAATCCGCAACTGCGTATCCGTACCTTACTCCGCACCGTAGAGTACGGTGCGGCACATCAGTGCGGGCCGTCGGTACGGCACGGTATTAATACGGGCCGTACCATCGAGAAAACTTGGGGCATACCGTACACCGTACTGTCTTGACCCACCCGTACTGTGCTCCGTACCGAGAGTACGGTACGGTCAGTCTCTGACTTTAGACTGCTTCCATGCCAACCTTGAACTCCATACCCCATGTCGTACAGGTATGGTACGGAGGGGACGGTACGGTACGGCTTCAGTCTACGGCCATCCGACGTTTAATATACTATCGTACCGTATGGGCCGTAAGGTATCCTGAAAATGTTTATTTTGTTAATGTAGAAGCATAAATTAGTGGATTTTTACGACCCGCAAAACAGAGCGGTGCCAAGCCCGGAACGGCAAATTTCCGTACCGTCCTGCGGCAGGCCCTGCTCGGCACAGTAGGACCAGGCAGCGTCCTGAAAATAAAATATGTTACGGAGGAGGGGGTCTCAGATCCGTGTTATACCGTGTTACAGAGGGAGGGTCTGGGGTAGGCGTTACGTAACACTAAGCACTAGATAAAATGGCCCGCGTCTTGGCGCCGACCGACGAAAATTTCGCAATGTCTATCAAATTTTCGAGTAAAATGTTTTCGTTATTGCCTCCGGCGGGCTTTTTTGACTTCCCATAATTTTTGGTGGAGCTAAAATCGTGAAAAAAGCCAATGACTTGAGTAAATCTTGCACTAGGTAAAATCGTGAATAGGTATTAAGCGTAAAGGTTACAGGGCGATGGGGTGTCAAAAAGGGCCCTGTAACCTTTACACATTTTCTGAACGTTCTTTCAGTACGGAACGGAGGTGAGCAAGGGGTTGTATCCACCAAATCTAGTATGTTCCCTACTGAGGATAGGCACTTAGAACCCGTACCGTACGCCGTACCGTAATGACCCCCTTTCCCCCGCGTACCGTACGGCACCGTACTGGACCCAGACCCGTACCGTACCCCCCCCCCCCTACCGTGTTGCCGTACCGTAGTACGGCCGTACCGCTAGCCCGGTTGCCGACCTTTATCGTGTCCTCGTCCTTGTTAAGTAAATTATACTGTCCGGTCACTTCTATAGCTCTATGGCTGACCTAAGCACTTTAGTGAACGAATGCTGTCGTCAGCACGACATATGCTACACGCAGTGCGTCAGTCAGCGGCGATGCGACGCTGACTTCGACGACTGCATCGCCGAGGCGGAGAAATGGGCTCTGCCGTGGTACAAGGGCTGCATTGGTCTGGACGCGCACGCGTTCATCGTCAAGCAAGTCGGTCACGGCGCGATCCCGCAGGAGTGCCAGAAACTCGTCGAGATCCATCTGATGAACGAGAGCGAGGAGTGGAAGAAGAAACAGCGCATGTACGTTTATGTCCCGGACACGCGACCATACATAGGCCGTTCTCCTTCATCGTCTACCGAACCATACCTAGTTTACGGTACGGTGGTCCGGTTATGAGTGATTGAGTTCACACTAAGATATTCAAAATTTAGCCGGTTTTCTCGTACAGAATTCAGGATGTAGAACGAAACGGGCGAAGTTTCGAGTTAGACCCCCTAGAAAATAGTTCGGGCCGTTAATATTCACCGCTGTTATGGCACTTCCGCCAATCCAGCCTTTACAAAACGGAACAGAGCTTTAGGGCGCTTCTGGACTTCATCGCTAGCAAATACGACCTTGCCTCGCGCATGAAGCGTCATAAGCTGTTCATGGAGGAAGGAAGTAAGGGATTCTTTACGCGGTTTTGTTTACGATTTAACATTGTCGTTGGTTTCTTTAGGCGGCGAGGATGACTGATGACCGACGGAAAGGAGACCGCAACAGCTCTTCTGCACGTACTGCCCATCTTATTTGCACACTATTTAGTCCAACTCGGCTGTGTACGGCTTGTTCGTCGTGGTATCGGAATTTCGTTTCCAAGCATTGTAATGAACCCTGTAAGGGGGCCGGGGGCCGAGAATTTTGGCTATGGGGGCCGGGCCCGGGGCCGAAGGGTGGGGGCCGGGGGCCGGACCCGGGCCCCCGGCAGGAAAATTTCTATAAATTAAGGCAAAAGTTGACTTAAAACCTAGCAAAAATCCACAGTAAGCCCATCAAATCTCACATTTAAGCATTCATTGTATAATTTGAGGCATAAAATACATCATTTGTCTGCACAAGCGCCAAAATTGTTGAACATTTTGCTGCCTAAGTATGTTCTACAGCAGCCTGTTTTCAAGCGGGGGCCGGCCCCCGGCCCCGGGCCCCGGCCCTGGCTGTGGGGGCCCGGGCCGGGGGCTGTGTCCCCGGCCCCGCGGAGGCCCGGGGCCGGAGGTCTCGGCCCCCTTACAGGCTTGATGGTAATCAAAGATTAGTTTTATCGCTGAATAAAAACGCTTTCATGATTTACTTGAGCAGATCGAGGGTAAGTATGTCTCGTTAGTATGGCAAAAGAACTAGAGGGCCCCCGTACCGTACTCCGTACCGTACTGATCCCCCCCCGTACCGTACAGTACCAGTACGGCGCAGTACGATAATAAAAAATTCGATATTTTCTGCCTTTTTGCAGGCAAAACGGAACATTAGGACAGCTAACAACGCCATCGACATTAAGCATTAAAAATGGTGTTAGATACGACTGCATAAGCGTCATTGTTGACGAAATTTTTCGGATGTTGGCTAAAGATGCCCAAAATCTGCTCGATTTCGGCTAAAAATGGGCGTTTTTTGGCCTGCAGTACGGCACGGAATACGGCGCCGTACTGGGGCCCTGCCGTACCGTACTCCGTACCGTACCAGTACGGTACGGTACGGAAATCCGTACTGACCATACCGGTACCGTACTCCGTACCGTAGAATACGGTACGCAATACGGTACGGTACGGAATACGGTACGGGAGTCGCACTCTAAAAAGAACAACGATGTTACGTACAGCTGACGTGGAAGCTTATGAACGCTTGGCTTTTATCAGAGGAGGGTATGTTATTGCCAAATGTACCCTACGTTCGCAGGGAATTGCGGCCATACGTCGTGAAACCATATTACCAAATTGCCACTAATTTGCACAAATTGCACAAATTTACCACTCTCCGACGGCGTTTCATGAAGAGAAGCGTGTTACGTGATGTCTACTTTGTACCCGCACGGGCAACTTACCGGCTACAAGTGCCAAACTGTATGCCCGAGGTTGACGGTATTCACGCCCAAGAAGTTTTAATGCTCAACGACAACTTTTTTCACATGCACGGAGTTCCCATGTAGGCACGTGTATCAACTGACGGGATTGACGTGAATCGTGCCTGGTTGAGTCTTGGAAACTTTTGAGCTGATGCTTACGTCGATGAGTTCAGGTATGACAACCGCTAGGCTTCGGCACCCGTCCCGTCCGGTGAACCGTTCCTTGCCGTTTTGCCATCGTTCTAGGCACGAGGGGTGGTGTGCCGAAGCCTAACAACCGCCATTGGAATTTCCTTGATACGAGGCCGTAATTAATTGGCAGGGGTTAATGACGAACATCGACGAAGTTCTAAATATCTCACCTGGTCCAATACTCAATACACAGCGTCTCCTATTTCGACCATCAACTCGTGCGTGAAATTGCATGCTACAGCACTTTGTCTTCACAATCTCATCCTAATCATATTCGCACCACGCAGTGGACAATTGCCATAAACGTAGTCGTCGCAACATCAGCATCAGTAAGCAGGAAATCTCGCCTTATGTCATTCAAGCGTCGGTCATAGAACATATCCTGTTTAGATGGCTATTTGAGTCGATAGTGCAATAAAGGAGCCTCCATTCGCACGCATGATTGCACATGCAAACGCTTCGTTAGACATTGCCCCAAAATTGTCTTGTCCAGTCCATTGAGTTTCATCAGTTTCGTTATGCTTGATGCTTACGGGTCGAAGTTGCGGTTACTGGCGCGAGCCCTACAGAACGCACTCACGGTTGCGTCGGAACGATCCAATAACCGTACACACGGACCGTACACTAGAGTTCGGCGCCCGTACCAAGGTACGGGCCAAACCCGTACCCGTAGCCGCATTATACGGTACGGCAACACGGCTCGGGAGGGTCCACCACGGTCACGGGTACGGCACGGGTGCCAACCCAAGCCGTGGTTTGCCAAGCAGGGCCAACCCAAGCGGTGTTTTATGTCGTGTTAGCGTACACGGCTCGGCATTCGTGGGTCCACCACGGCACGGCTACATGGCACGGGAGGGGGCACCACGGGTACGGGTACGGCACGGCGTACCAGCGCCGATCTCTACCTACACTATGCAAAAAAAACATTCATTAGTCGTTGGTAAGCCGTCAAATATTTGCGAAAGTCAATCCATTTTCCGTCATTCCTACGTAGAAACCCTAAGGTCTGGACATTCGCATGCACGCTAGAGCGTGCAAACGCAGAGGTCTCTCCTAAGAAATTGCTCTTTTGCCATGGGCTAAGCCGTCGCATGGAGGGCTACAATCCCCGAGCTCGTGGTACGTCGCGTGCGGAGGTGTGTCCTTGGGATTCAGCGTCACGCCAACGTTCCGCGTAAAGCACAAAACGTAGCTGGGGTTCCAATGTGACACCATCTCGCTTTAGTTTGTTCCACATTTATGTATTGCTCGATTTCTTGACAGCGAATCGCTAAGCATGGAGGAGAAGCTCGAACTTCGCTATGTTAACTGTACCGACGCTTTTCTTCAAGCCGCCGGCCTCGGGACATCCTACGTTGAGGAAACTCCGCTGGAAGTTGTTCGAAACTTCGTCAACAACCAGTATCTGCTGCGGTTTCTTCTTCAGCTTGTAGCCTTGCTTCCCTTGGCCGTATGCGTCGCCGTAAGCCTGAACAAACGGGTAGGTCTTCGAGAGGATTGCTCTCTGTACGAGCATATTGGCCTTCAGAAACCCGTCGCTCAGACCCTGAAACAGCGGTCCTGGTCAAAGTGCCGTTTGCAGGGGCTGATTATTTATGGGACACAATGGAGGTACGGGGTTTTAAGTAACTGTCTGGCCTACCTCAGTGGATTCGTCATCTGTCCTTAAAGGTTAAGCACTGCTTCGCATGTTCCTGCTTCGCATATCCTGCTTCGCATGCTCCTGCCTTGCACGCTAATTCTTCCAATGACTCGGCTTAAAATGGAAATGATAACGCAGGAATTACTAAAGGTTACGCCCTGCTTTGCATGTTCTGCGTCGCATGCTACTGCTTCACATGGTCATGCTTCGCAAGCTCATGACATGCATGATAATGCTTCACATGACCCGGCCTAGAAAGGACACGGCAACGCGGGGACAATTTCGGAAGAGCTCCATATAGGCTAAGTCCTGCTTCGCATTTTTCTGCTTCGCGTGTCCAGCTTTGCATGCTTCTGCTTACATGCTCCTGTTTCGCAAGCTCCTGACGTGCATGTTATTGCTAGGCATGACCCCAAATGCTGATGGTTCGCATAGTCCTACGTCTAGCTACTTCGCTTGGTACTACTTTGCGCGATCATGAGGTGTGCCCCTGGTTCGTATGATTCTGTCCCGTTATGTTTTACTGATTCTTGTGGGCTTCAGACCGGCCAGTCTAAATATACAGTTCTGGAAAGTCAAAATTTCTGTAAAACCCGGCTGCATCGCTGCGCGAGAGGCTAGTTAAAACATATCTCAAATTGTACCCGTTTGGCATTCTGAGATAGAATCTCAGTGGGTTCTACTAGACGAAATACGGTTTTTGAAATTCCCTCTGAAGAAAATGTCCGGTCATATTCCGGAAACAGAACGAAATTTTTGGGCGCAGAGTTAACAATCCCGGTTAGGTCGACAATTACTGCCTCCGCTTGTTCTGCTGGAACTGTGCTTTCGTCAATGCCATATATGCGACCTTTCTTGGCTATCGATTCCTCGCGCTTAATTACATATACCTTGTCAAGTACAAATGTTACTATGAAGGCGGCGAACCGCATTTCGAGTTTGTTCAGGACGAAGCAACAATCAGCGCGAGGGGTAAGTTCTCGAAACAATCGCCGTATAGAACCGGAACGAAGGAATGAACAGTATGTCAGATAGGATCGGAGGGCTGAAAACGACGACAATGAAGCTCGACACCGGAAAGAGAGCGACAAGCCCCTTACCGTTATTGCTATTCTAAACGCCGAAGTGTTCATTTGAGCGATGGACGCGGCGCGGGGGGGGGGGGAAGGGGAGGCATTTCCGGGGATTTAAACTGCTCACCAATGCGCCGATCGCGAAAATGAATGTAAATGGCAAAACCTAGCCTCCAAAACAGTGTCTTTTTTATACAAAAGCTCAGGTGAGGCGAGTGTACGGTCGGAAACCAGCACCGAAAGTGCTTTTTTCGAAGACGTAGATACACGACTGACGTCCTTTGGTTCAAAGCACAATTTGAGGGCTGTTTTTTAAAGGTGCGGTCCCGGTCAGCCGCACCGTCCCGGTGCGGTTCGGGGGTTCGGGTACCGCTCACGGTCATTGCCTAGTCCTGGCCCCAATTCAACTTTTAGGCTGAGTCTAACCTGGCCCGCCGCATTCAACACCAACAAAATTTTAGTCGAAAATTTCACATAGGTATATAGGGAAAAATCGGTCGGCATCTAGCGGCGGGCCATTTTACCTAGTGTCTGGTTTAACGCTACAGCCTGCCTCTTCCCTGGCTCGCCCATGTGAAATCAAGTACGCCCACAATGTCTGAAACTCCCAATCCGCTGTTACCATAGCGTTATTTTCTGGACACTGAGCTAAAAAGATCCCGCCCAGCTCTGCAATTTTGCCACCCCTTTGGGCAGACCATTAAGGAAACACTGTGTGCTATGGAGGTTCCTGTTCACCGTGATAGTTAGCCCTTGCGTTTAGCCTACATCGATGACTTCGCTTACTCGATTATGAACAAGTGGTGCGCATACTCGATCTCGATATCATTGGTATTTGTACGCTACGCGAATTACTGCGCTTGCGTCTCACCGTTACGCTTCACCGATGTCCTCTCCATGAGGAACCTGTGGCTCGCGGCCGCGGTCATCAGTGACGTGTTGGGCGTCGCCGTCTCAGTGTTCGACGAGCTGACTTACTTCGACATCCTCATCGACTTGCGCATACAAGCGCTGGTTATGGCCGTCGTTGCTCTTGGGATTTGGCTCTCCGAGCTCGTCATATCGCTGCTTACGGTGGTCCAGGTCGTCAAGTACATTCGGAAACGAAGCGTTGCAACGAAGGTAAGTGAGCGAGGTAGCGTGGTTAGGTCGAAAACTTCTCTCAGTGATGCCGTCATTCAAGTGAAGGTAACATGGGAATGTCTCACGCGAAGGTCAGTCTTTCGACGAGCGCACTTTCAACGAGGAAGGACACAGAAAACAGGCATCCGCCACCAGTTATAGAAAGTGCTTTGCTGAACTGCCAAGTTCACTGAATTTTGGTGAACTGAACTGAACTTAAGGTCGAGTATAGTTCAGTTCAGCGGAAAAATTCCGGTTTACTGAACTTGCAAGATCACTGAACTCGGAGCCAGGGGGAGGAGCAGGAACGGATGGTAAGGGGACCCTTCCCCGACAAAATCCTCAGCGTAGATTTTGTCATTCCCAGGGGACAATCCGTCATTCTGCCCGTTAAACAGCTTGTCCCTACATTGATATTCAACTGTACAAACTGGTTTTAGGTCTGTATGGAAACCTTTGAGAGCAACTTGTGACCATTTTCAAAAAAATTTTCTTCAGCGAGGGGTCGCCCGTTACTATGTCGGCAACCTTCAAATTTTGCAATAAACTGCCAATTTCACTGAAATATTAGTGAATTCAACGGAACTGAACTCGACCTCGAGTTCAGTTCAGTTCGTCGCGTAAAATCCCGATTCAGAGAAAATACAGATTAGAGATTATCGGATGTCTGTTACCGCTACGACAAAGTACCCATCTAGCAAGATTCGAGGAATATCTCGAAGATGACGTCGTTCCTCCTCTTCTCCATTTCGCCTGCGATACAGTTGTTGCCGTTCGTGTACACGGACGTGAACAAAGCGTGGGAGGACATGAAGTTCTACTGGTTCATGCAATGTATGGAGAAATTTGGTGACGTCAGAAATTTACCTATGGACGAGCTGGACAAGCTGACCGAGAAATGCGGTCTAGATCACGGGTACGTTCAATGCTCGGTGGATTCCGCACTGTTTTCTCTTAGACCGAGCGGTGTCGCCGATAACATTATTATGGTCTGCGTCGTAATCAACGTTTGGAAGCCGTACATCGAGGCGCTCACGATGCTCTTCCTACTTCCGAACTACAGGCGGGCATTCTTCTCCAAAGTCCGAAGAATGCTCGGCATGCATTCGGAGGTGTCCACGACAGTGGCTCAGCCAGTGACCAGTCACTGGGCGACGAAGACCGCAGATGCACGTCGACCGTCGTCGAAGTTTTGAGCTAGTAAAACTGTTGGTTGACATGTTCCTTGCTACCAATAAAGTACGCATCATGTGTTTCATTTGTAGACGGTACGGGGAAATCGCCATTGGGCGAGGGTCGCCAGTAGGAGAAAGGCCTTGTCTGTGTAGCTGTCACCCAAACGCGCGAGTGTTTGTTTTCCGCAGTGCTAGGTTACCGAGACGTACCAATGCCAAAACGATTGGTGCCGAAACGTTGGGCGATCATGGTGTTGTTTAGCCGAGAGCGCTATTGGCTAAGGCAGGCTCCAGAAAGTCGGTAAGCCTTACAGGGGGAGGGGGTCAGGCCTTTGATTACATTTGATTACAGGGGGGGAGGGGGGTCAAGGCCTTGATTACGTAATCAATCAGCACTAGGTAAAGTGTGCCCGCCGCTAGGCGCCGCCCAGAGCAAATTTTAACTATATACTGCAAATTTTAACCTAAAAATTCGTTGGTATCGCCTGCGGCGGGCCAATTTTGGACTCACTTTTGAACACATCTTGACCAAACTTGCCCATTTTTCGCCGAAAATTTGGTCGGTTTCGCCTGCGGCGGGCAGTCACGGGTGTCTCGGAACTGAATTTTTCTTCATTTCCGAGACAGAGCCAGGCCAAATTTAAGCGAGAACTTGACAATTTTAGCGGGAATTTGCTTTGGCGACGCCTAGCGGCGGGCCATTTTACCTAAGCTAAATGGCGTCCTTTTGACCAATTTTATTCGTGACTTTTCAGGCAAATTTTTCGTCTTTCTGACCAAATCTTTCATGTTTTTATGGTATAGACTTTTGCAAAAACTTCTTGATGTAAATTTATCATTTAACAAGGCAGAAAACGTACCTTCTAAGCCTACTAAAGCGTCACCTACCCCATATGTTTGAGAATCCTAGCTTTGGACAGCTTAAAACCCGATTTCACACGCGTAAGATTACAGCGGGAGGGGAGGGGGTCAGACCCTTGATTACATTTTGATTACAGGGGGGTAGGGGGGGGGGGGGGGTAAAAAAAGCGCGATGTAATGCTCACAGACTTTCTGGACGCTCCCTAACCCCTCGCCAGGAATGTTGTTGTCTGAACTCCTAGCCGATGGTGTCGTCCTAGTGCCAACGATCATACAACTACTGTGGACTTGGTTTAGTTTATTTAACTAAATTCGTTCGGAAAAATTTCCGCAAAAATCACCGGGAATGACGATTTGCGGCGAGGCCTAGTTGGTGCTCGTCGAGGTCGAAGATGACACTGCACTTTTGCGCCAGTGCCGATCCGGTAAAGAAAGAGCTCACATCGGTATCACTGCCGATGACGATGAAGCCGCACATCGTACCATCGTAGGTGTTAGGACGTTTGCTGAGCTCCTCGCCCAGCTCAGGAAATCATGCGTGGTCCATGAGTTTCATTAGCTCGGAATACTGCAAAATGCATCCTTGAAGATCGTATGCCTGCAAGCAGGCACACTAAATGCTATACATGCCGTTGAAGCTCTCATAAACATGCGCCTAATACTTCTTCGCTGTAGCGTGTCGCATTCTCGCAACATGCCATGCGTTTGCGCATGTGGACGAGCACAAATATGCCCTGCTCCTATCTAGCGCAGAAAAATTTCAGCGAATAATACAGCCGTGAAATACCGTCCAACTCCGACAGTCATTCATGCACGCACCGACATATATTCATTACGGTTGTGCATGAATGCCGGCTCTAAAAACAACTTCGCAACGACGGTACTTGCACGAATGAGCCACCCGTTTTATGTGAACGTTACGCTCCGCAAATGTACCTTGCAAGCTCAGTGTACCGGCAAATGAATTACCCATCCGCAGCGTCCCCAATTCAAGAAGCAGGCGCGTGTAGTTCGGCCTACTGTCGGCTACAATTTTTGGACGATCCGTAGGACATACAGCATTTTGAAGAGTTTCTGGACATACATCCATTTTGACATTGGTATTTCTTTTGGCCAAACAGTCGTCGAAGTGTGAGACAACAAAAATTGCAAAAAAGTGTGCTTCTTCACATGTGCGTTGATTGTTTCGGTCCATCCACCTATACTAGTCGCCTTATGCCGCTGTGAACGACATACTGTTACGAAAAAGGCGGATGTTGATTTGTGAATTTTTTCTTGTCGAAACAGAACGTCGTAAAGTCAAATCAATGTGGAATGCCCATGGCAGGTGAAACGCGAAATACACAGCAGTATAAAGCTACAGGTACAATGGAAACGTGTGCCTGACCGGCTTGTGGCTCTTTGGACCTTCGCACTTGTTCGGGCATCGCTTCCATTTGGACGCACAGCCGTCGCAGCACGTGTGTCCGCAGGCAAAAGCGACGTTCTTCGGACGGTCCATGCAGATGGAACACTGAAGCTTCCCTTCGAGCTCGTCGGCGCGAGTAGCATGCATCTGGCCTAAAGACAAATCTCGCAAATTTCGCGTGTTGTTCCTTGTTCCAAAGGGAGACGGAGACATACCATTTAGAGTTGCGATGACCAACTGATTTTGAAGACTTTCCGTCTCGGCGGCGGACTCGACGAGAGAGGCACGGGTTGCCTCGAGCTGATTCTCTGCCTCTGCAAGCCGACCTTCCAACAGCTTAACCTTCTCGCTTTCCCTGAACAATTTACATTAGAAATGAAGCATCTTGGCTGGAGTTAAGCGGTTACCAGCGGCTGTTTTTTTTAGCAAAGTTACCTATGTCGTTGGTTCGTAGAATTATTCGTAGAATTTAAAAAAAAATTATTCGTAGAATAATATTAACCTAAATTTCCATCGGGCTACCACGCGGTGCTCAACATATCGTCAAAATTCTAATTTCTGCTATTTTCTTTGTTTAAGTACCTGCATGCAACGAATCCTTAAACTCCGGAATTTGCTAAACCCGATATGACCTTGAACTTAGTGGCTTTACGAGGAAGTGATCTAGCGATTCACACGTCTTCGAGAAAGCCGAAGCTATCCAAACTGTCTGAGCTTATAGAGTACCAAGAGTACCAAGGGAGGTACCAAGAGAAATGTAGCTTCTGTATTCCCATCCCCCACTCATAGGGCAGGATTGTATTTGCCACTCGTACAAAGATAAGAATGATAGTCTTACCTTTAGCCGCTCTCCGGGAAGCCGAAACCAGAGCGTTCAGGCGCTTTGAACAATTCTTCAAGCTGTCCGTCATCTTCTTCACCTGCTGCTCTTGTGCTTCAGCTTCTGCATGGAGCCGATCCACTTCTCGTGCAAGCTCACTTGCTTTCGGGTCCCATTCGTCGATCTCGTCCTGTCGATGCCCGCTTAGTCTGAAGTACATAACTGCCTGATTCAGACCGACGTCAGTGATCCGCCGCGAGTATTCGATGGTTCTGGCTGCAATTAACAGCGCACGCCTGCATTCTGCTTCGCTCAGCTGCGCCAGCGATTCTTCATTGAGTTCGAGGGGCGTCGTCGGACTGAGCTCGACTTTGACGGATTTGGTGAAGGATTCGAAGAATCGGTTGCGCACTGAAACGAAGTCGTTGGAACGGACAATTACCGGTAAGAGCAAAATAAAGCCCCAGACCCGCAGATGGTAGGATCCCGTGGTATTGGACCCGCAACCGGTCGTGAGAACAATGCCACTTTTTGCTCGAATTTCCGATTAATTTTGTGGCATAAGAGTAAAAATCGCGTTGGCGGCGCCTGCGGCGGGCTAATTTAGGCAGAAAACAATGCTATACCGACTTAGAGCCCGAAATCTGACATTGTTCAAAATTAGGTAAGGGTCCACCCTTAGCATCCCCCCTCTCAGGCCGGGCTCGCGACGCCCTTGGATTGGAGCCAGTCAGTCCAACAGTCAGTCAGTTGGGTCAGTTACGCGCAGTGTGCCTGCCACTTGTTTTGCATTTTTTCCGCCCTCGTTCAGGGAGCTGTGTTTGGGAAGTTCTAGGCATTAGAGTATGCTTCTCCCTCTATCCGGCCTCCCTCCACCTGAGATGTTGCGTCTGGAGCTTCACTCTTTTGCAACTATTACGGATGCGTACCCTCCGAGAGGTTCGAAAGCTCCTGAGCGATCGAGCCGGCTAGCGCTTCGAACGCCGCTTTGGCCGCTGAAGCACGCTCCTCGTTTGTCCCACTGGATGCGAGATCGCGCGGAACTGAAAAGTAAAACGATTAGATAGACAAGAAGCACAGAGACTGAGAATGTTTCTAATCGCCCACGAAACGTATGACTGATATCTGATGGCACCTGATACCTGAAACCAGGACCAATTTTGGTAAGTGCGTACCTGTCACTCCCTTTAGCGCGTAATTGGCAACGTCGCATTCCATAACAGAGCATAGCTGAAGATACAGTTCCAATTCTTCGTGATATAACTCATCGCGGAAAGAATTCAGTTCGGAAGAAGACATCATTGCTAAAGGCGTTTCCTGAGAACTGAAACTGGTCAGTGCACTACTATCGTCGCGGCGTGTTAAATAAGGCAAAAGTGGATCGATGAACGCCGCTGATTACTGGTCTTCAAGGAAATACGAAGCGTTTCCTACAAGCTGTCCAAATTCTCATAAGCGTGTGTACCGTGCTCGCTGTACCATGGCGATGCAGCTGTTCAACGAAATCGTTCTATGTCAATCCTTCGTTGCTCACTCATCCTTCCAGTTTCATGCGAACGTTTTGTTTTCCATGCTGACCGGCGAAAATTATAGTAGGCTACGCCCGAACTTAACGCCCCACCCCTCGCCTGCGGCGTGACATTTGGCCACGGAAACACGCGTTCTTCTGCATAAGTATAGGCTGGTCCCACGCCTGAATTATACGCTTTTTTCTACTTGCTCCTTTTACAGCCGCTCTCTTTGGGCCAGGCCAGAACCATTTGCACGAACGGCAGGACATGTTGTTATTTTTTTGTAAATATATGTGCCGGTACTTTTATGGCACTCTGAATGCAACTAACACAAAAAATGAAGGAATTCTGCGCCTGGTGCGGCTTTCATCGCTCATCGCTTTTTTCCGGGCCACGCGGCGCCTTTTTCTACGTGTTCTTTACGCTCCTCCGAAAAGCCACTTCTTTCATGACGATCCCCCCCCCCTTCCTTCTAGCCAGGTGAAATCCACAGATGTTCGGCGTTGTTACCCCTGACGGCGACCTTATATTCGAAGCATATGGGCATCGCTACAAGATGGCGAACATCACCCTTCCCCAGTACTCGTCATTTTAGACAAAAAAGTAATAATTTAAAAAAGACACGTGGAGGAACCATAGGTCTATGTGTACGCACAACCCTATTTTGAGCTCTAAGACCTTGAGGCAAACAGTCTGAGCTTGCTCGGAAGCCTGAGTCAAGGTGGTGTGCATATTTTTAAGTGCGCTTGATTGCAGCACGTCATTTGCAGAAAAGTTTCAGCCAGACTGAGCTAATGTTATCCATGGCATTAAGCTGATGATCGTGTATACCTGCTCCGCTATGCACAATGGAAGTCCGCGATCAGCATCAAGCTTTGCATGGCACAGTCTCGCTTAGACCATCCTCGCATGATCTTGCTTAGTACGCGCTTGCTTCGCATAGGACAGCTTTATATGCGCCTGCTGGTCTCACATGCTCAACCTTCGTAATTTCCTGCCTCACATGATCCAACTTTGCAGGCTTCTGCATCCAAACACCTGCTTCGCATTGCTCTGCCTCGCATAGTACTGCTTTGCATGATTTGATCTTCCATGCGTCTGCTTCGCACGTTTTTTTCTAAACTTCGGAAATCCTTCTCGCGTCCATCGATGCTTGCACACATTCCATACCACTACCGCATAGCAAAGCATGAGTACGAAATCCCGCAATTTTTTAAATTCCCCTCTTCAATTTTCGCAATTTTTTCGCCCTTATTTTTCACACACATGAGTCATCGCATCCGCCACAAGACTGTGGGACGGTTTTGTCATGGGGCATTGCTACGGCAAGATATTAGAACGAATCCAAAAAATGCGGCACCTTTTATACGTCATCGCTTTTTCTATTCTGACAATCAAATGGCTTTATAAGGTACATAACGCAGTTTTCATTGATTCAGGTCAACGTGCACTAAGTGACGTTACATAGAAAAAGCGACCCTGATGCGAAGAATGATTTGTTCGATACACGGAATCTGATGCTTTCGACCGCTAGGCGCTGCCGACGTGAAGATTGTCCAATATTTTCGACAGTCGTCCGGAGTTCAACGCCTTCTTTGTTGTCTGGAACGCGTCGACGATCAACGCGCGTTTAGAAGGCTCCCAAACCGTGCGCGCGCAGTTCACGTTCTTCTCGAGCGGATCTTGCACAACGACTAGAGCGCTAGCAAAAAGCGCCGACCTCAAAGAAGAAAAACGTAAGAGTCACTCAATGTGACATTTGCTCCACAGTTTTTAGAAGGCCCTGAATTTTGCCCAAGCGGAAAGTGCCAAAGGCTCAGACTGCTTATTCCAATTTTTTTACTTTTATTTTATTGAAGGACGATAAACGCTTCGCATTATACCTCTAAATAGCTTTCGAGGCAACCGATTTTTGGCTGGTTTTCCAAATTGTTTTGAACCATACGCCTTTCATACTGGGAAAAAAGTGGAGCGATGGGGGCTCATGCATCGATAGTAAAACAGCACGTCGGGGTAAGGGGGATTGGGATGGGCACGCGGGCTGTTCGTAACTTCCTTTTGCGCCCTTACATACTGCCGGCCTTTTACCGGGTACCAATCGTCGACCTACCTGAACGTTTCACGCGTGGCGAGTGTAACCGCATGACCCGAAAAAGTCAAAATTTGCATAGTAGTCGAAGAACCCTATGAGGAGGCGGGCGACCGTCGTGTCGTTCGTCAAGGTGCCTAAAATGTTTTAGCTACCGACGTTATACGACTTATTGCATGCATTCTAATACGCTCAGGCGTCGACAAAATGCTTTAGAGCTTTAAATCGCTTACGCTAAAGTAAACAGTACAGTACGCCATAAAGTAGTTATCCGTCATAAAATGCCTAAATCCGTAAAATTACGCTTACCCTTCAACAATTGCGGCTGGAATTTGCGAACGAACGCGAGAGTGTCGAGTTGATCCTCACGTCCGGAAAGGTCACGGAATCCGCGAAACACTGGTGGATCGACGGCGTGCAGCAAGAAGTGAAGGATCATGAGATTAAGCGTGTAGCTAAAGCTGTAGCGCTGACGGAACAGGGCCCCCTTACTTGTCTTTCGGGTTTTTATAATAACCCGGATTATTCGGTGAAATCGGGTTTTTGTTTTGCACCCGCGTTACTTGTCTGGTCCTAAAAACCCGGGTTCTAATAACCCGAGTTTTTGACCCAAAAACCCAGATTTTAGACCTAAAAACCCAAAAACGCGTTATTTGTCTTTTCGAAAAATCCGGGTTTTTGAAACGCGGGTTCAAAAGCCAACTTTTTCAACCCTAATCAGACCCAGGGTTATTGGAAAAAAGTTCTTTTTTCGCGTTTTCTACATGGAACCCGAACAACACAGGTTTGACCTTTGCCAGAGATACATTGTATGGGCCCGTAAAGTAGTTCGCAACCACTGAGAATGAAGTGCCAACCCGACCGCCCCTTCAGTCACACCGGCCCTGCAGTCCGTCCGGCCCTTCTGTCCGTTCAGCAAAAAAGTCCTAGGTAAAAATGTCAGAGGGCCGTTTTTCTGACCGACCCTTTTGTCCGCGGCCCAAAAAAATCCACGGCCCCTTTGACCGATTACCATCAGCGCCACCTCAACTTTCACTCTACCTGTTAAAGGTGCCGTTTGAAGCGCCGGCTATACCGCTCTGCTTCGCCCACCGCCTCACGACGACGCACATCAGTGGAAAGCGCTGGTCCATCCTGCAACGCACTAGCCACGTCTACGAGTACGTAACATACCGCGCATATGCGTTCAGGAGGCGGGAATTGTAGACGGCAAAGAAGTTGTTGACGCTAATGTCCATTTGCAGAGGTCCAGCGTGCCCGAGCGATGTTAGGCGCAGTATTGGCACCTGAATCAATTGTGTGCAACCGGGTTTGGACCCGCGGGTCCTGGTCCCGTCCTAGGACTTGTGGGAGGATCCGGTTCCGGGCGCGGTGTGCCGGACCCGCGACACTTCGAGTGCATATTAGTGCATACCAGAGTGTTTTGAACCAAAAAGGTGAATGCCACTTTTTTTAATTTTTGCCAGAACCGAAAGGCCCCTATAGCCGACAAGATCCAGCCAGTATGATAAATCAAGCGACATTACCTTGGCCCCGTCGATGAACTGTACGTTCTCACAGTATGGATTTGCAGCCAGCTCTTTTCCAAAGGTGTCCAAGACGTAGATGGCGAAACTAAACGCCCAAGGTATGCATTTCCTGAGACCGAGTTAGCAAATTACTCTCTGTCCACGTGTATCCTCCCGTCCGGACTGGCGATCAGAAGCGTCAGGTCCAAGTCCGAGTCACGCGAGCCACAGCCGTTCACCGATGAACCGACGACGTGCAACTCGCCGGCGGGCCAGAAACTACTGGCGATAACGGCTAGCCAGTCGCGCACTTCCAGCTTCCAGCGGAACAGGGATTCGTCCTGTAAAGCTTTGCTTAGCAAAGGAAACAAGGCTCTAAACACGTAGTATGTTCATCGCTCGGATGCATGCTTACGTGTCTGTTTGCGAGGAAGTACGCATTGAGATGGCTCTCGACGGCTAGGTCGGTTTCCAGCTTCTTCAGCTTTAGGGAGTACGCTTCTTGAACTTGCTTGGCGGAGTCGTATGCCGATTTCCAGGCTCCGAGCCGACGTGCAAGGTCTGCATTCCGATCGCCCGCCGTCTCCTCAACTTCTCGCAATTTAGCATTGGCTTCATCGCGAGATATCTCGATGGATTCCAGCTCCTCGCGCAACTTTGCTATCTCCTCAGCGTGGTGGGTCGCTTTCGCCTCGCTCTCTCGGCGGATCAACGCGTTCTTCTTTGCTAGTTCTTCGGCCTTTGCCTTTTGGTCTGCTGCTAAATAACCATTGGACTGTCATCAAGTACTTCTTCTAGTCTAGGCTTCCAGTGCTTTCGGTGCCGTTTACTTGGGTTAAAGTTAGCATTGCCGTGCCGTTCCTCGTACCGAACGGAGGGCACGAAGATCAGCAGAAAGAGAGAACGAGCCAACTCGACCCGCATTCAACCTAATTAGTAACAATTACATCTAGTCACCCGCCTAGTGAACGGGCTCAAATAGGTAAGGAAAACTGAAAAAACTGAAAATGATACCAGAACGGGCAACTTGATGTAAACCGAATTCAGCCGCAAATTTGACGGGTACCAAAATGCGGATCCCCAGCTGCCGACGGGGGCCCAAACAACGGAGAACAGCTAGTACTCATAGTGGCCCCTCGTGTCACTAGTCATTCACGTGCCCATAAATCAGGGTGATACCAGTACCGGTACATGCCTCAGGCCTCGTGCCTACCTACCACTATCGGTTATTAGTATGTGCAGTGTGTGTTCCGTACCATACGCTCTAGCCGCTCGGAGCTCTGCGCGAAGCCGTCGGTTCTCCGCCTCAAGCTCAGCGACCCGTTCAGCCGCCTTGGCGTCGATGTTGTGTCAGCGAGTTCCTCAGTGATTGCGTCAGCCAGTCGCTTGAGCCGACCGCAAGCGACGGATTCGGAACTCGCTTCTGAAAAAGGCGCAGCGCTAGGAGCGAAAAAGTGTCGTTGCGTGCTTACCCGATTGCGACGACATCATCAGCTCTTTCTCTGGTCTGTCAGTAAATGTCGGAGCATCCGTGAGACTAGACTCCCTCTGCTGCAAGTCGAAGCACATGCCTCGGTTTGTGGCTTCCTGGGCATGACGCATTTGCTTCATTTCCATAGAGTCGTCTGCGCGCGGAGAGCTCGAAATTAATATGAAGCTTGACATTCCGGATTAACCACTGATGGGGCTAACGTGTACTGCTCGCTGATAAGACCCTCACTGTTTGATGATTCTAGCGGTGAGGTTAAACGAAAGTCAAACAAACGCAACGGCTTTTGGGCTTTGGAACCGCTGCGCCATGGTCGGCGAACGTGAGCGGCAAGACGCAGCTGTGTAGACGGGACGAGAGCGTGGAAAAGTAAACCGGTCCTATGATGACCTTTGACGAAGTCCGCCTTCGAACGAGACTTGGTTCTTTTCTGTATCTCCTAAAATATGAAGCATGGGAATTTAAAAAGAATTCAAAGCTCGCGTGTCAAAGATGAGTCTCGTTGAGGTCAGACGAGCGTCCTGACTAAAGGAATTTTAGACGGAATTTCGTGATAAACACTAAATATCAACCTTAAAAGACATCAGATCTCAATATGGCGTTTTAAAAATGCTCGCGTCTAGACTTTCCAGGAAGACTACGCTACAAAGGTACGCAAATTATTAAAGTAAACTTGTGAAGCCCAATACTAGTCAGAACTTGTGAATGTTTCTCGAGTTTCCGGCATGAAGCATGACTCTGATTGTACAAGTGCATGCTTTTATCTAACTTTTAACTTTTTATTCGCCTACATGCACATGTAGCATTTTACGCTTTTCACGACGTTCCACGAATGAGTATAGCGTTCCACGTAAACCTGATGCGTTACAAACGCACGTCCAAAACTCATTGCGTCGACAAGCAATTAACCGCCTGCAGCCCGTTTCAATGGTTGGAAATTGGATACTGGAAATTGGAATTGGAAATCACATTTCCAATTTCCAGTCAACTGGATTTCACAGGTACGACTGGAAATTGGATTTCTTACTGGAAATTGGAAATCTGATTTCCAGTTTCCAGTCAAAAATTTCCAATTTCCAACCATTGAAACGGGCTGCTGTAGTAAACATAGCAGTAGAAGGAGGCGCATGTATTTCGCCTCGCAGTCGGCTTAAAAGGACCCAGCACCGATGGCCCATACCAAAACAACAAATTTGTAGGAACTGTTGACGGTCAAAAAATTGGCATACACGTACAGAGGCTTAGCGTTTTCCCGATCGCTGGCCTGGAAAAGAAGTTAACCGTACACCTCGGCAAGACTAACTCGGCAAGTTTCAACTCGGCAAATGCTCATCTCGGCAAACGTACTAGTCGGCAAAGACGAACTCGGCATGTTTTAACTCGGCAACTTTCAACTCGGCAATTCCGAAACTCGGCAATTTTTATTTCGGCAACTCGGCAATTCTCATTTTAAGCCTAGAGTTAAGTTTTGACGTACACATATTATTTGGACACCAGTTAGCGCAGTATCCTACGTTATTTGCGGATGCAGATTCAAGAGTAATAAAAAGCTCTATTCGTTCTATGTCGGGGAAAAACACGTTCATACCGTGATTTATCGCGTCTGAATAGTCGGTTCGCGAGTGGACGAGAGAGCGTTCATTTCTCATGTCGTCTCGCGCCATGCGAACCCCGCGTGCAAGCCAAAATAGATTCGGTCGGTCGGCCGAGAAAACAGTGCAAAACCACCCGCTGGAAAACGTGAACCAGTCCTTGGGAAACCCCGACAGTCGCACCCCAGGTCCCACTGTCGAAGGTCCTTTCAGGCAAACACGGTAATTTTTGGAAGCTCTCCCTTCGGGGAGGGCCATTAGCTCTGCCGAAAATGCGAAGAATATCCTCCCGGTCGGGGTTTCCGAAGGACTGGTTCACGTTTTCCAGCGGGTCCCTTCACCCCGGGGAATTCGCAGAACAGCCGTTGCTCAATAAAAGCGGGTTATTGCTCAAATTTAAAAAATTGCCGAGTTGAATACTTGCCGAGTTAAAATTGCCGAGTTGATTTTTTGCCGAGTCGTACTTTTGCCGAGTTTTTATTTGCCGAGTTAAAATTGCCGAGTTGAAAAATTGCCGAGTTAGTCTTGCCGAGTTGGTCTTGCCGAGATGTAATTGCCGAATCGTACTGAGCTCGGAAAAGAATTCAACATTGTTGGTGTTCTACACGACGTTAGATGAGGACATATTCATCGATTTTCAAAAAAACCTAATTTCATATGCGAGTAACTAGTCTCTTCTTCGAGAAGTCTTCTGGCGATTCCCCCCCCCCTCCCCCGTGAAATCTTCCCATTTTGAAGCGTCCATTGGAATTGATTTGGCTGAACATCAGCTAAAAATTGCTCTTTTCTCAACGAAGTCTTGGACAAAAAGGGAGGCGTGTACAAGTTCACTTCTATGGTGATTTCCCATTCGTGAAGCTAACGATCTGCTAACGACAATGTCACGACAAAAAGGCGATCGCTGCTCTGGGATCTATATGCATCCAAGGAAAGCATCGCAAAGACAAATAAATGTGGAGTACATGTAGTGGTTACAAAGCGACGGTAATAGCGTTGAAAAGCTACAAATACAATGGGAACGTGTGCTTGACCGGATTATGACTCTTCGGGCCTTCGCGTTTGTTCGGACAACGCTTCCATTCGGATGCACACTGATCGTAGCAGGTGTGTCTGCAGGCAAAAGCGACGTTCTTCGGGCGGTCCATGCAGATCGATCGATCGATCGAGTTTCTCTTTAAACTCTTCTGCCACTGCAGCATGCGTCTGGACTAAATGTAATTGTTGTTCAAAGTTCTAGTTTTTATTCCACAAGGACAATAAGATCCATGTTTCCTCTCAGGCGCTAGGCAAACTGAGACATACCATTCTGAGCAACGAAGCCTAATTGATTTCGAAGATTCTCGGTCTCAGCTGCGGACTCTATAAGCAAGGCACGGGTCGCGTCAAGTACGTACACGTACCCCCACCCGTACGCAAAGCCGTACTGGACTGACCCCACCCGTATGTAAATCCGGGCCGAATTTTACGGGTACGGGTACAGCCGTAATTACGGTCCGGGCGCCGAATCCTACTAGCTGCGTGCATGTGCTTCTCCTACCAGGGCTGACAACGCTATTCGTGCGAGGAGAGATTCGGACCGTACAGAATAACCACAAGACAGATTTTCCGGACTTATTCTAAGGACATGCCATTCAACTCGGCCGCTTGGGCCTTTCGCCCGATCTTACGATGTTCGTCTTGGCGAATTCAATGGCCAAATTTTTAAAGAAATTTAATTCTTAAGTGGAATGCAAGGCTTACGGAAACAGCGCGACCGGCGAAACGTTTGTGTAACTTAACTTTTTCCCCGATTTTCGAGGGACTGAGCGCTATTTCTGCGCTTCGGAGTTGATGCACCTTTTTGGAGCGAATGGTATTGTGCAGTCGGTAAATGACCTGTATAAAGCTAGCATATTTACTGCAAAATTTACACTCTGATTGGTATTCGAGGCGAAGCTCACTGGTTTATTTCTTGTGCTAACCATAAGGCCGCGCCTCAGTTACTGCCTCAGCTGGCGCTGTTTTCGTCGCTGCCAGGGAAAACGTGTCATTGAATGCAGAGAACTTGCTTGCCTTGAAAATCACGAAAACATAAACACACATAAACTGACGGAAAAGGCGGCTGGAAGGCTTTGAAGTGAAGCGATTTTCGGTCTAACGGACCGAATGGGTCCGGCTTCGAGCCGTTTGCATCTGCTTAGGCGGGCAACAGCTGGTGTTTTTGTTTACGCGTTGGACCCTTCGACGGGCATCATAAGGCCCGGCGGGTGGAAGGCGCTCAAGTTGCATCCATTTTTCTTTGAGTGGTGCGCTCGACTCAACCTTGTGCGGAACTAAGGCCGTGTTTTGCGGGCTCCGGGGCCGATGCCCGCAGCCGAGGGCCGACCCCCGGCCAGAGTGGACAATGGGATTATCACTCGCCAAGCTCATGTGGGCGAAGAATTACTAACGAAATACGGCGAAAGCCCCTCATTTTTATTAACGTTGTTGTTTCCCTTTGGTAAACGGAATAATTCACGTTTTCCCGACGCTGGAAATAACGTGGTCTTCCAATTTTCATGATCTTTCGTGCCCGATTCTCATGATCGGGGACCGGGGCCAGACCGAGAATTTGATTGGGGGCGGGGCCTGCCTCGAGCCCGAAGTTTCGGTCCCCGCACAGGGTTGGCTCGACCGAATAGGTTGCATTTCACTATTTGAATCCCTTTTCATAACTCGTTTACGAACACCCCCGATCATGGCTCCTTTCAGGACGATAAGTTAGCCTGCGTTCTGTTGCGGTCATCTTTGCCCATCCTAGGCGGCGTTGTACTTTCGTTCGATTTCTTAAAGAAGTGGTTCCGCTGAACATCGATATATAGGCATCTAGTCGTTTGGGTACACGCCGTTTGGGCCACGGACGTTTGAGACACGGCTAAAATTTCGAAAGGGATATTTGGGCGGCCTTACTGCTCCACGAACTTTCTCTTCTCGCTGTAATTTGTCGTAATTTATTGTGAATGCTGTCAGGTAAACCTTAGCGGAACTCCAAATTATTAGGTGACGCTATTTTCAGTGACACAAACGGCCGTTACTCAAACAGTGTGGCCCAAAATTCCATGACCCAAACGACGTGTACCCGATATATTCCTTGTAAAGGTTTAAAATATTAAGCTTACAGATCCCTACGTACGCCACTCTTCTCGCGCTAGAAGAATGCCCCGCATCAACCCTAAACAGTCGAAGCCGACGGGTGACGACCTCCTTCAGCAGGAACCTCCGAAAGCCGCAAATGCCGGTTTCAACTACCTTCAGCAGGGCAACGCCGGCAACTTCCCGACGACTCCTCAGAAGGACTCTCGCCAGCAGAAGCCGTCGAGCCGCGGCAGTGGACCCGCGGCCGAAACCACTTCGGAGCAGGGCAAGGGCAACATGGGCGTGGGCGAGGACGCCGCTCGTCGTAGCCAGTACGAGATGTATGAAGATATCAAGAGGCAGACCCAGCGGTATGGAGATTTTCTTACATACGCCGGGTTTAACGACTACTTTCAGTTGATTTTGTTCAGAAGTGACCTGCGAGCGATGGGGATCCTTAATGCGCAACGTCTCTGGTAGTGACCTTCGCCTACCTGCTACATGTGTAAATGCTTCTTAGCTTCCATTATTTGTCCGTATTCAAATAAAACTTGTAGAAATGGCTTTATCCGAAGTCCCGACGAACTTAGCGCTTTTTAACAAGATGCGATACACTGCTGGCCAATAAAATGGGATGCACCCTGTAAAATCATATTGGACGGGCGAATGCTTTCGGGAAGCCAGATATTCACTTGATTTTAGCTAAACACTTGCTTACTAGGCGTTTTAGAACAAAACGGAGCATAAAACGAAAACCCGTGAAAATTGGGTCTCAGGCCAACGTCCGACGGTGGCTATAAACTGCAAGGTACAACGGGAACCGCGCAATTATGTGCAACTGATAGAGGACATTGACGGGTACAATTCTTTTGTGGAAGCCTAGTTTGTTCCATTGCAGGAAATTTTTTACAGGCGCGTTTTTGGCCAAGTGCCAAAATTTGCACTGGAAAACGCGATTTTGAAGGACTGACCCCGCTAAATATTTTCCGCGCGCTCCTAGCAACTTACACTTAACGCAAAAGTTGTACCGACAGGTGCCCCCTATCGGCGGGGAAAATAAGGGGTTACACAAAGCATTAATATTGGCTTGCCACAAAAAAATTCGCACCCAAACTGGCCATTTTTGGTAAGTTTTTAAAAGTTTCTTTTCGTTGTAAAAAATTGTTTTACGATGTGTACCGGATCCTTCTGTACCGTTAAGATGAACTATGCTATGTTGCTTAAAACATACCATGACGAAGGAGAAGAGTTGTTTTTAGCTGATGCCGAACGCAAAAATCCGTTTTAAGAGGGTGTCCCATTTTCATTGGCCAGCAGTATAGAAAAAATGTAGATTAGCTCAGGTTCGTTAAATTTGTTCTTGTTCTTGCTCCTCGGAGAGGACTGGAACTGAAACAGGAACTATCGAAAATTTGACATTGTTCTTGTTCTGTTCCGTTGGTGGAACAATTCTTGTTATGTTCCCAGAGAACAAGAACTGGAACTACCAATTTTGCCTATTAAGGGAACAGAACAAGAACAAGCCGAAAAAGTGGAACAAACGGCTGCAATTAGCTAGTTTTGAACCCGTGTAACGTTTGAAATCTTCATAAAAAGGCAAAACATCGAAAAATTGTAATGAAAAACCTGGACTGCGATTCACCATTTAGTGCAGCCAATTCCGTCATCTTTCGGGCGGCTTCACCTGTCTAAGGGAGTTACTTTGCTGTCGGGGGAAACGGCAAATGAACAGTATTGGTAGAGTGTTAATGCCTAGGGACGGGCACAGGGCCGGGTCGGGTCAGATTACAGGGCAGGGCAGGGCCCTGAGCCCTACCCTGTCGCCATGCCGCAACCCTAAGCCCTGCTCTGAACCCTGACAGTGAAGCGCGCAGGGCCCTGGTGTCATTATCAGGGCCTTGCAGTGCCCTAAAATCACTCTGACGGCGACTGCGACGGGCTGTTTTGGGTTAAAACAGTCTATTTATACGGTTAAGAACATTCCAAACTCAATGTTTTGAGCGAATTTTTGCACAGACAGCCAAAAGGCTTGATTTTAACGAATATAATGATGGTTTAGTTGACGTTTAACCCTGAGTTCGGAACCCTGCACCCTGCCCAAGAAAACGATCCAGCCCCGAACCCTGCCCTGACCCTGACAAAATACCCCATGCCGGTCCCTATTAACGTCTTCTGGCATGCGTTAACTAGGCCCGTCACAACGATATCCGGTAATTAGTAAAGGCGGCGATGAGTAGGTAATTACGGTGGCAAGGGTTAACGAGTGGCGTCAGGCGAGAGTCAACCAGCTAAGTCTAACATGTGCCGAAATCGTTCCTTAATCATCCAGAGTAAGGAAGGCTTTGAGCACCTTAGACGACGCTGAACGGTTCGGCATCACGGCCGCAAGGCAGCTTCGCTTACCGGCCGTGAGGTACGACACTCAACCCGCTTGATCGTATCTCGGACATACGCGGCTTTCGGGTGATCAAGCATGCCTGAAGCACTTGCCAGAGGCTAGTTGATAGTTCACTCAGCACAACGCTTCTTTTCCTTCTTTAGAACGTTGTCGAAGCCATCTAGTTGCTTGTGTCTCGCTGGGGTGACCTTGACGACATATACGCGGTGCCTGTTTAGTTTGAAGGACCGATATTTAAGTTTCAGGTACTTGCATCTAGCCAGATGTCGTTTGAACTACGCTTATGCTCTAGAAAGCCGACGTCATGATTCACAAAATCGTCCCCGAGTGGTTGGCATCGGTTGCTCAAAGCAGGTAAACGCTTTGCTAAAGCAATCAAGGGCACAGCGCTGGGAGACCGGTTTGAGATGTCCATCCCGCTTGACGTCGGCACTCGATGGATTTCACGACTGAAAACAATCCGAGCCCTCAGAGGCGAAGGTCCTGCGCTGTTTGAGCTTTCGGGTGATCAAGCATGCCTGAAGCACTTGCCAGAGGCTAGTTGATAGTTCACTCAGCACAACGCTTCTTTTCCATCTTTAGATTTTTGAATTTTTAGTATGAGAACTGATAAAATGTCCTGCTCGGCACAAACAAGTCTGCAACAACAATGAAGAGGTTAACAGAAATCGCGGAGTCAAAGCTTGTGCTTTCGGCTAACTTCGAACTGGACCAATCGCTAACGCACGTTACTAAGGCCGTATTGCCAGTGAGCTGCTAACGACATGATGTCACGGAAAAAAGGCAATCGCCGCTACGTGATTTTTTACATCCAAGCAAAGCATCGTAAAGACAAATAAATGTGTGAAGTACAGTTTTGAACCAAAAACGAAGGTAATAGCGTGTAAAAGCTACAAATACAATTTGAACGTGTGCTTGACCGGCTTATGACCCTTCAGGCCTTCGCACTTGTTTGGGCATTGCTTCCATTCGGACGCGCACTGGTCGCAGCAAGTGTATCCGCAGGCAAACACGACGTTCTTCGGGCGGTCCATGCAAATCGAGCAGCGAAGTTTCTCCTCGAGCTCCTCGGCGCGAGTAGCATGCGTCTGGCCTAAAGTGAACCCCCGTAAAACATTTCCCAGTGTTTCTCCACCCGGTTGCTGAGTAGACTTTTGTGTGGATGCGTGGGAGGGTGTGCTAGTCGTGTGGGAGCATGCGTGTTTGGGGTGCGGTGCAGGCTGCGCCTGCAGAACTGATTCCAGGCGACGGTTATTGGCTTGCGTAATAAATGCGGCGCCGTTTTACGGCACCCGGTACCCGGTTTCGGCGCCGGCCTTCGGCCGTCGCCGAAAAATGCCTTGGTCCCCCCTTTGACGTTTTCTGCAATGACTGAATTTTGAACTTTTAATTAGTTCAAAGTGTGTTTTTACGTTAAAAAGCCCGCCGCAGGCGACGCCAGCGTAATTTTTGCCTTTATGTGGCAAAAATACAATGAAAATTTGAGGTCCGGCGTCTGAAATCGGGAATTTTTTTTATTTTTTCGCCCCCCGCGGCTTCGCCGCGGGGTGGCGACAGACCCCCAAAAGGGGGCGTTCGCCCCCAGGGAAGGCGATCGGGAGCCCTGACGGAAATCCCAATTTTTCGGCGCCGGTACCGGTATCCCGGTCGGTTAGGCGAAGTGTGCCACTCGTTGCACATAACTTACTTACTTGCTGATACCGTAGCTGCGTTTGGGACTGCTTCTAGGCATTAAATTGACATCTCATCCACCCCCAAACCACCGGCATTGTATAATATGCATCTGGAGCATAATCCCTTGCAACTTAAAGCGGCACACGAACAACGCTGTAAGGGTTGCCGGAATTTTCGGCCCCGGCCTGGAATGTCGTCGAACTGGATGCATTCTGATGATGTTTTAGGCCAGTGTGGGGTAATTTTAGCCAGGTTCGGTATAGAGGGGGGAGGGGCTCCCCTTGACCTTTTAGGTTGGCCCCTCGGTCCCTTTACAGGGTTGCACACGATGCGTACCCTCCTCGAGGTCGGAAATCTCCTTAGCAATCGAGCCCGCTAGCGCTTCGAACGCCACTTTAGCCGCAAGAGCACGCTCCTCGATTGTTCCACTGGATGCGAGGTCTCTCGGTACTGAAAATGAAACGATCTTATTTACAAGAAGCGCAGCCACTAGGACTTTCTAACCACCCAAGAAACTGATAATTGATAATAATAATGATTAGGCACCTGATACCTGAAACCAGGTCCAATTTTGGTAAGCGCGTACCTGTCACTCTCTTTAGCTCGTAACTGGCAACGTCCGATTCCATAACAGAGCATAGCTGAAGGGACAGTTCCAAGTCCTCATGGTAGCCCTCATCGCGGAAGCAGTTCGGTTCGCAAGAAGACGTCATTGCTAAAGGCGTTTCCTGAGAACTGAAACTTGTCAGTGCACTACTATCGTTGCTGCGTCTTAAATAAGGCAAATGGGGATCGATGAACGCAGCTGATTACTGGTCTTCAACGAAATGCGAGGCTTCCTCTGCAAGCTTACAAATCGTCATAAGCGTGTGTACCCTACTCGCTGTACCATGGCGATGCAGCTCGTCAACCAAATCGTAATGTGTCAATCCGTCGTTGCTCACTCATCCTTCCAGTTTCATGCGAACGTTGTTTTTCATGCCGACCGCCGGAAATTGTAGCAGGCTACGCCTGACCTGGACCCCCTCCCCTTCGCCTGCGGCGTGACATTTGGCTACGGTAAAACGCGTTCTTCTGCATCAGAATGGGCTAGGTCCCACGCCTAAATATACGCTCCCTTTTTTCTACCTGGTCCTTTGACAGCCGCTTCCTTTGGGCCAGGCCAGAACCATTTGCACGAACGGCAGCAGGCTGCTCAGATGAAATTCGGCCTGGGGGGGCATTTGGGAGGCCTGGGGGGGGCAAACAGTGCAAATTTTTCGGGCCTGGGGGGGCAAAATTTTAAATGGCTTTTAAGCGTTCCGCAACGTTTCCGATTAATCAATTTATGTTCTCAGGTGTACCAGGAGACGTGCAAATGTTCACAGAATGAATGTTTAAGCAATGAGCCCTAAGCGACGGGCTTCTGCGTCAGCTGCTTCGAAGAGGCGCTGGAGTTCGTCGGTGTCCGTAGAGAGCATTTCTTCTCGAAAATCAGCCCACGAAGCGGCCCACTGCTGGAAATGATCTTGTCCATCGTCAGCCTGGACCTGACCTTCGCGCGGGCGGCGCCGAACCGTGAAGTACTCGGTCAGTAGGGTTTGACGCATGCGCTGAATAACCGAATCAAGCGGTGCACGTTGTTTGGGAAAGAATAAGGTAATGCCGCGTAACTCAGCCATACTGTTTGCTTTACTGTTTATTGCATCAAAGCCACTAGTCCTGATCTTCATCATTGCTGCGAGAGTCGTGATACTTATCATTGCTGCGAGCAGCCTTGATTAAGTCGGGGCAGGTAAGGAAGTGATGAAACGCTTGGGAACAAAGCAAAGTAGTGTTACACTTGACGGATACAAGAGCATTGAGTGTGGAAACGTGAAGACGAGATTTCTCGGGAGACCAGACGTCCTTCATAATGGAAAACACACTTTCGCAGTAAGCGTTTGAAGCAAAGACGCTAAGCAGAGCCGAAACAAGACGCCGCAATTGCACTATGTTCTTGCTTCTCAAGAGGCGAGCCCATTTCTGGGGTATGCTGGACGTGGCAAATTTCTCTTTTTCACAGAGAAGCCGAAGATTCTTTTCGACCTCAACGAACTCCTTGTACAACTGGTCACGGGCAGCTGCTTCTTTGCCGATGAGCTTCTTGAACGAAGCATCGATTGCCTTGTAGGTGAATGAGTCGCTCAGACTGAGCCAGTTGACCTCCTGCAGCTGGTCAAGATAGCCGAACCAGCGATTCATGTAGTTGAGAGAGTGCTCGTAGAATTTGCAGAAGGACTTCTCTAGTTCCTTCGTTACGCTGCGCTGACCTTCGTCCTAAAGCTGCTCCAGTAGGTCGCCGCATTCCGTCCCGTACTGCTTATCCCGAAGCTGCCCGCTTAGGATGGATTTGAAGTTATCCACCGTCTCGACGAGTTCCAGAACCGTCAGTTTAGTGTCCTAAAAACTGTGTTTTTTTGAAAAAAATCAAACGGTTTTTTTGTCGTACCTGTGTCGCATAGCTTAGAAGGTTGAACTGGCTGAGTGCATACGACATGAACGCGGTCAACGCCTGATACTTGAGCGCCTTCTCCGGGGATTCAAAGGCACGCTCTAGCACAGCGTGGGCGTCGTCAGTAGAGGAAAAGTAGGCGTAGATCGCGGGCCACATTTTCAGGACACATTTTGCCAGCTTCCCGAGACTGAGCCAGCGAGTGTCAGCTTTCTGTGGCAATTCGCGGTACGTTACCTAAATTCGTGCATAGCTTTACCAATACGGCTTCCTGTAGTACCTCCTGCTCCTTGCAAAACTGCTTGAACAACGAGGTGCGATGAGGGTTGCCGGAGAAATGAGCAGTGATCTTCAGAACGAAATTCTCAAAGTCGACGTCCATTTTGTCGCATCCGAACATTGCGGCATTGTGGGCGATGTGGGAAGAGCAGCCGATGCCAATAATCTCTGCACGTACTTCTAAAAATCATGCATCGGTGTGATTCATTCGTATACTCGTCTCTTACCCCTGGTCATAATGGCGTACACGTTGTTCTGGCCGGCCCGGTTTTCGCCACCGAAATTCGAGTTGGTGTTGTCCGCGGTGAATCCGATCATTTTCTGCTCGTCCAAACCGCAGGCCTTAAGCGTGTCGCGCAGCAAGCCGACCATGTCCACCGCCTTCTCGCTGACCATTTCCGCCAAATCGAGCAAGCGGCAGTTCACACCATTCTCGTTGAAGTAACGGACAGTTATGGCGTAGAGGCGGGCCTTCTTGTGCGTACTTCCGTCCATGCCCACTGAATAGTAGCCGCCGGACTGCTCTATCTCGTGCAGAAATGCGTCCTTGAAGTGCGGATGGAGAACAGCTGAAAAACAAACGCTCTTTATCAAGAAAAAAAGTATGTAATGTCTACCCTTCACTAGCCGAGTCGATTTAGTTGCTGCCGATTTGTAGAAAGTAGCTGTTTCACTGTCCGAGAAGACCTCTGGGAGTAGCTCGGAAATGCAGCTTGCCGACCGCTGAGAGTGGTTGTGGTAGGCAGTATGGTAGGCAATTGCGAGCTCCGCACAGCGAGTTCGGTCAACTCGACGAGTAGCTTATGAGAACGCCACAAACAGGGCGTTGCAGCATAAAAGAGTAGTCCGTCCTCAGGCGACTTTATCCGACAAGCGAAGGCTGGAAGACAAATAAATGGCGATGCACGTGCCAGCCAAAACGTGAATACAGCGACAAAAGCTACAAATACAATCGGAACGTGTGCTTGACCGGCTTCTGGCTCTTCGTACCTGTGCACTTGTTTGGGCATCGCTTCCAATCGGAAGCACACTGGTCGCAGCAAGCGTGACCGCAGGCAAAAGCTACGTTATTTGGACGATCCATGCAAATCGAGCAGCGGAGTTTCTCTTCGAGCTTCTCAACACGAGCAGAATGCGCATGACCTTAAATAGAAAACCGTAAAACGTTGTCAAAATGCATCTTTTGCACATCTGCATTTGTGATAAAATTACAAAGAACAAAACTTTAAACCGCCAAAAAGTCATCGCTGAAGGATCCCTATGCTCGATACGTAGAGAAAACAAGCTTATGGGATGCTATTTTTGCCCTACAATATGTACCATTCTGAGTAGCGACGCTGAATAGGTTTCGAAGAGTTTCGATCTCGGCGGTGGAGTCTACGAGCGATGCGCGGCTTGCTTCGAGCTGCTTCTCTGCCTCTGCAAGCCGACCTTGCAACAGCGTAACCTTCTCGCGTTCAGCCTCGAGCAACTGTACTGTTTTAGAGCTTTGCTAGGCCCTAGTTACCCAGAGGTTTCGGTGGATCGTTGTAAGAACACTTTTATTTCACTTAAAGCGAGGCGCACCGCATGCACGGAGCGTCGAACAACGAGTGACGAACCCACCGCTAGGCGGACGGGCGACGACGGGGAGGGGCAGACCCCATTGCTAATTATTGCTCACAGTACATTCCCCGGTCACAATAAAATAGTGTCCTCACATTTTTTAGAAGAACAACTAACAAAATACATTACAGGAAGGCAACGATATTCAGGCAAATTATTACGATGACGGCGATGACCGTGACGACGACGAGCAGGAGTTTAGTGTCCCTCTCCAGGTCCTCGGCGTCCGCCTCCGTACAGGCCATCTCGACGACGAAATCCCTGCGAGCCGGTGCCCTGGTCGCGGTCGTAGGGCCGAAAGCGCTGGTTCGAAGGTCCGGCGCCTACCGGAGCAGAGCGATTCACCGCGGGCGGCTGGCGGTTCTGAAAGTTATGAGGACCGGTGAGCTGGATGTTGTTCATACCCACCTGAGTAGGGACGTACACCGCTGAGCGAAGGCGGTTCTGCTGGAACTGCTGACGAGGAGGCTGCGGCGGACGACGCAGCCATTCGAGACCGCTGACGTCGACGAGGAAGCTGCGGGCAGCGTCCATGCCGCATGCAGTCCAGCGGCTCTCACGGACCATGCGCTTGTCGAGGCCGGAGCCGAGACGGCCGATCTCCAAGAAGCTGCGACCGTAGGCGGCGCCGTGGACGATCTGCGGGCGCGGCTCCTCGAGCAGGCGGTCGACGATGTCCTTGTACGACGAGTAGACAGAGGCCGGCGGCGGGATAATGCTGAATTCGATAAGCGGCCTCGTCGAGTAGGTTCAGCAGCTCGTCAAGGCGGCGCGGGCATTCTTTCGTCGGTGGCGGAAGACTGATGGCCACCGCCTGGACGGTACCGTCGATGATGTTCGTGCGGAGGAAGTAGATGGCCTCGCGCAGGTCGGAAACCGTACGGATGCGGAGGATATCCGAGCGGAACATCGGCTCGTCCCCAGGAGGGCAGAGAGCGAGGAAAGGTCCGGAGACCACATTCCGACCCGAACCGTTTCGAACACGCTCCCAGATGGGGCCCAGGACATCGGCGCCGATGCACGGATGACTCACGGTGCCTGACGAGTATACGGCCCGAGTAAAGGCGGCGTGATCGTCGTGGTTGTCCCCGAAAACGCGGATCGGCGTCGCAATGTTGTGCGCGAGCGACACCTGCACACGGTGGCAGTGAGCCTTTCGCAGGTAGGCCTGGGCCTGGATGAGCTCTTTAGACGGCGCCGAGACCGGACGACCGCCGACGAGATCGGAGAACTCGCGGTTAAGCAGGTCGGCCGATTTGCTCAGCAAGACCGTGATCTTGGCCGGGAGCTCCGCCTCATCGAGGTACTTTCCCAGCTCAACCAGATAGACCTGGTGCGCGAGAGTGGGGACGGCCTGTTTTGCCTCAGCGCCGGTGTAGGACGGGAGGACGTCGCTGACGTGAAGCGCCTTGCAGCGGCTGGTACAGTTGCCGCTGCACACCGAGTACGGGCCGAGACCAGAGTCGTCCAGAAGAGCAACCAGGACGACCTTCTTTTCATCGGACTCGTAGACGGAAGCCTCACGGCCCGGCTTTGCTTCGCGAAGGACGACGCGGTCCGTGATTTCCACCGACTGCAGGCTCAATTCCAGAGCGTCGTCAATCTCTGAAATGGATCGGCATGAGCTGTTGACGGTCAAGGTGCACGAATTTATAATGCGAGACCGGTCGGGTCGACGGGCGTACGAAATGTTGGGGACCTCGGCCGGAATGGGGCAAAGTCGGTCCAAGGGTACAAGCTGAGGGTCCGCATGGGGCTTATCCAAGGGAAACACCCTTGCGTTATTATTCAAAATTTCAGAAATCCTGAATGGGCCGAAGAACCGCCACGCCAGCTTTTGTGCAACCGAATTTCCGATACCCGGATCCAGGACCATGACCCTCTGGCCCTGCTTGTACTTCCATGGGTTCGCGTTATTTCGCTTGTCGTAGTGCTTTTTGGCTCGCTCTCGTTCTTTCTCAAGCGCTCTCCGCACGTTCCCCAATGCATCACCTATGTTCTGCATCATAATCGCCCTAAAGTCGTCGATATCTACCGAGTAGGGCGTGGGCAGAAGTGCTTCGTCCACCTCCGACGCGAAGCGAGCATCCCGGCAAAACAAGAGAAAGAAAGGACTCTCCCCGGTTGACGCATGTGGGCTTATGTTGTAGCTGAACAAACAAAATTTCAGCCGCTGTACCCAGCCCTGTGGAATCGGCACGGTCTGTGAGAGCATTTTGATTAACTGCCGACCAAAACGCTCCGCTTCACCGTTGCAACGTGGATTGTACCCAGCCGTGGTCGTCTGAATACTGAACACCTCACGGAGCCTCGTCACTGTTTTGTTTACGAATTCTTTTCCGAGATCACTGTGGAGGCGGCGACACGGACCGTAAACTAGCAGAACATCACGTAGAAGCGCATCAGTAACTGCCTCTGCCGTCTTATCCGGTAGTGGACAGACGACGGCGTACTTAGTGAAGTGGTCTATGCATATTAGCGCGTACTTGGAACCGTCGTAAGATAGCGGAAGCTGAAAAGATCTAGGCATAGAAGGTCCCACGGTCCGTCCGAGACGATAGGCTGCAGCGGAGGGACGTTCCTCCTCGGGCGCCTTGTGTGCAGGCAGACCTCACATGCCCTAGCCCACTTTTCGCAGTCGCCGCGCATGGCCGGCCACCAAAAACGACTTCTCAGCATGCGATATATCTTTGAACCGCAAGCGTGTGCTCCGAAAAGACCGCTATGGTGCTCGCTGAACAACTTTTGCCGGAACGGACTGGGAACGAAGAGACGCAGTACGCCCGATTCAGGATCTACTTACTGAAGTTTGCCGTCCGCCACAGCAAAGTTTTCGGACTGCTTGAGCAGCTCTCTAAGCACTTCAGGATCTCTAGGCAGTTCTCGCGATACCAGAAGCTCAAAGACGTCACGAAACTCGCTAGACTTAGTCGCATCCTCCCAGGTTATTCCTCCCTCGGTAGCTGTAAAAGACTCGTCCTCGGGTCTAGTATCGGCCTCTGTATTCGGCTTCGGTAGCGATTCGGCTATAGGGATTTCATTCACGGGGGGTTGACCTCCTTCCATCTCTTTTGCTTCACGGGCCATGCGTCTCGTAAACACCATCACTGTTACCTCACCTTCGGCCTTGACAGATCTACTTAGTGCATCCGCGGCAGAATTGGTCTTTCCCGGTCGGTACACTACGTAAAAGTCGAAGCGGGAGCTAAGTTGCATCGCCCACTTGTCTATGCGCACATTGCCGCACTCCCGAGGTTTGGTAAACATCTGCACTAGTGCCGAATGATCGGTCTCCACTCGAACGTATAAGCCTATGAGGTAAGCAGCGAGCTTGTTGAAGGAGTACTTAACGCTCAGTGCCTCTAGCTCAGTGACCACTACGAAAGGTGTGAAAGGACGAGCGGGGATCATTGCAGCCTATTCGTTTTGTATCTAGAGCTACGAAAGGTGCGGAACTGAATTAGTACTGTGAGCAATAATTAGCAATGGGGTCTGCCCCTCCCCGTCGTCGCCCGTCCGCCTAGCGGTGGGTTCGTCACTCGTTGTTCGACGCTCCGTGCATGCGGTGCGCCTCGCTTTAAGTGAAATAAAAGTGTTCTTACAACGATCCACCGAAACCTCTGGGTAACTAGGGCCTAGCAAAGCTCTTAAACAGTACATGGTAGCATCGGGAGTGGTTCTGACGCCACGAGTAAGTCGCCGGAATAGGAACACTAACTAAGCTCCAGGGCTAATTTAGCGGTAGCATAAGCTGAAAACCGTGACTTTTGCAAGTAGATATCGGATAGCGACCCCACGAGTACTCCGCCATGCACGAGCAGGATCGAACCGTGGAGAGGACGTCGTCCGTCGTGTCCTTGGAGGAAGCATACGGCACCAGTGCAGAAGCATCTGCAGGAGAAAAACCTGTCGAGCAGCAAAAAGTGATCCAACTTGAACCAGTATTGGAATCAC
>JNEY01000190.1:218518-231252 GCA_020875895.1 Aphelenchus avenae
TCGTCCATCCTGGTAGACGAGTATCTAGGTGCGGAAACATCGATGGCGTCGTTATTAAGAAACGAGACACGACGCGAGTTATGCATGCCTCCAACAGGACGGGCCACCTGCTTGAAACTTTTCAGTTTTTCGTGCTCACAAGTCAAATTCTTAAGGCGATTCCGAACTGTTTCCAGCTCTTCCTTAAGATCACTGACCATCTCGGCGGTTTCCCGCATTTTATTCCTAACCAGTACTGCCTCAAAGTCGTCTCGCGGTGGCCCGGTGTCGGACTTGGAAACACTAGTAAAAGAGCGTGACTGACGGCTCGGCTGGGGCATAGTGCCGACTCGGTATCGAGCGTCTACCCCGGACCGACTCCGTTCTTCTGACTGACCGGCAGCCTGGTTCGAAGTCGAATGGCTCAGCTTGTTTACCGCAAAACGTCTTGGTGCGCGACCGCACGCTGAGTCAGCAACCTGGTAACTTTTACTCGCTAGCCTGTCTTTGTCCTGCTTAGATCCTGAGCCATTCTGACCTTCTTGCGCGGTTTCGTTACGAACGAGTGTGCGGTTTTGCGGCCGTCTCTGGTCGTTGCTCATTTGCATTTGTTGGACATAGTCTGCGGCTGAGTCATCCCTAGGCGGCTCATGTCGAGGGTGCATAACAACACGGGTTTCGCTCGCCGCTGCTTGGTTAGCATCGCTCATTCTTGCTGATCGCATCTCCTCTACCGGCCGAAAGAATGAATCATCGCTCTCTGTTTCGACATCTGCGGTGAGACGTTCTTTCAATGAGTGACCGTTAGCAAGTGATTTTCGCGGTTTTGGCCTCGGACGATGCGAAACTTGCTCACCGAAGAATGATTCACCGTTGCCTTCGGTTTCAGATTCTTCAAAAGCAAAACTTTCTTCACCTGCCATCATTTGCAAATGACTTTGGAGTAGGCGTTGCGCATGCTCAGCGCCTCGAGAAGATACTTTAGGCAACGTAAAACCCCTCAGAATTTCATCCTGGTCCTTGTCCTCATGGAGGGCCATTCTTCTCGCCGTGAGTTCGTCGGCCAATGCTTCCTGGTAGCATGCAGAACAGGTGAAATGGCCGTTAGAATCCTTTCTACCATCGGCGCATCCCGAGTGGTAGGCTTGGTTGCAGGTTCGACAACGAAGGAGGCCGGCTAGGGGGGTCCTCTTACCACACGGGCAAGAATCCGCCTTGTGGGTTACCCGCTTAGTCTCTGACGACGTGTCGTCCATTCTCCGAATTACGTTGCATGACCAGCAAACAAACGGCATCCCAGCCTGTTCCTCTAGAACGCTAACACACTCGCCGTGGAAGGTTTGGTTGCACTGAGAGCATTCCACAAAAAAGCCACGGAACGTCTCATCACCGCAGGGGCAACGGTTTTCTGCAGGTTTTTCTTGTGCCTCACGCTGCTCCGCCTGCTCCTCTTCATCCTGCTCGGTTTCTTCGAAATCCGGGCAGAACTCACACCGAAGAACTATGTCCTCGGCGTCCTCTGGAGTGACACCAAGGCACTCAATGTGATATTTGTGATGGCAATTTTCGCATGTGACAACGTTTTTTGACGCCATATTAGGGCACCTCTGGTAACAAATTCGTCGTCCCTTAAACCGGGGTGATTCCAACACTGGTTCAAGTTGGATCACTTTTTCCTGCTCAGCAGGTCTCTGTTCTGCAGCTGCTTCCGCACTGGTGCCGTATACCTCCTGCAAGGAAACGATGGACGACGTCCTCGTCACGGTTCGATCCGGGTCCATTGTGGCGGAGAACACGCGGGGTCGTTTTCCGGTCTCTACTAGCGGAAATCACGCTTTTCCTGCTTTAGCTACTGCTATCTTAGCCCTGGAGCTTATTTAGTGTTCCTTTTCTAACGGCTTACTCGTGGCGTCAGCACTCCCGATGCTACCATGTACTGTTTTAGAGCTTTGCTAGGCCCTAGTTACCCAGAGGTTTCGGTGGATCGTTGTAAGAACACTTTTATTTCACTTAAAGCGAGGCGCACCGCATGCACGGAGCGTCAAACAACGAGTGACTAACCCACCGCTAGGCGGACGGGCGACGACGGGGAGGGGCAGACCCATTGCTAATTATTGCTCACAGTACACAACTTCTCGACGGCGGTGACGCTGTCTTCTTGAACTGCAGCCTGAGCACGGGATTTTCCTGAAAATCAGGTCTACTTTTTTGGCATATACTGGACAAAGAGCCCACGTAATTTTGATAAATCCGCCCAAAGATCATCTGGTGGCGCCTGAGCGGACTATTTTAGGTCAGGAAACGTTTAAAACTCATTGTTAGAACCACTATTTGGTCAAATCAGCGCAAAGATTGGTGTCGCCAGTCATCGTTGCTTAAAACCCAAGTGGGTTAAATTAGGTCTGCAAAAATACCGACAGGGACATGTATGTCCCATTCCTATCTTAGAGGCCGGGCTGGTCCTTGCCCCGCGTACAGATGCTAGTAAGACCTTTTTACCTTTTTTCACCGTCTGCGTAGTCGAATCTAATTTTCGATGGTCAGAGTTGCTCGGCTTCTAATAGAACCTCGGCTTCTATTAGGGCTCGGCTTATATTTGTCAGTGCTATTTTTTATGCGTGATGCGAGCCAAATTTACTCAAATTACTCGAGGAGCCAGACATGAAAAGCGTGACTCAACGAGCGACTGTAACAGGTAAACAACAAATTAGAAGCCATCATCGCAAAGTTCGCACTGGCAACCGGCTGTGTACAGCATCCAGCGCCATGACGCGACGTGGTTGCGTGCTGGGTACGAATCTGTGACGGGCCATCTTCCGACGACGACTCGGGCACTCAATGGAAGCATCACTGTCAGAATCCTCATCGGCTTCCGGATCGGATACTCCCAAGAGCGCGGCATCCTCGTCGTCCAGCACGAGCCCCTCTTGCATGGCAGCTCCGCCCAGTATAACCTTGAGCGGTTGGCTACCTTCGGCCCCCACGTGATTTTTCTCGAGCAATTGCGAGCCTCGATCTGCGTCTTCCGAGAAACGCGCAGCTTTTTTTCTCGCGATTCGCGCACCCAGCGAGCCAGCTTATCATCGAATTCTTTGTTCTTCACAGGCCGTCCACCTCCCTTCCTTCGCTTCCTTCGGAATCGGCCGACGTACGATGCGTTCATCCGTGTGGAAGTGTGCGGCCGCTCTGACGTTGTTAGTCTTCTTGACCATTTCTATCTCTGACAGCTTGTCCTCCAGGGAGCAAGATTTACGCTTCAAGCTCATTTTCCAAGCTTTCTTATGTCCTTTTTCTTCTAAAATACAAGAATAAGTCAGCTTACTATTCGATAACGCACATGCATAATGTCGCAGCGAATAACGTCGCGGCGGGATGCCAGTGAGCTATCCCAACGAACGTCGATTGCTCAGGGTACTGGCGCGGATTTTAATGGGGCTTTGGCTTGTTCTCGGCTTATATTAGAGCCTCGGCTTATATTAGGGGTCGGCTACTATTAGAGCCTCGGCTTCTATTTTTTGATGGTCAAATTTGATCGGCTTCAATTAGGGGTCGGCTTATATTAGAACTCGGCTTATATTAGAGCTTTTACGGTATTCTTCATCTGCTGCTCTTGCGCTTCAGTTTCCGCGTGAAGCCGATCCACTTCTTGAGCGAGCTCATTCGCTGTCTTGTCCCACTTTTCGACTTGCTTCCAACGAAGTGCGCATAGTGTGCCGAAGACTTCCGACTGGTTCGTACTGATTTGGGATATCTTCCGAGCGTACTCGAGGATTCTGACCGCAATCAGTAGCGCACGTTTGCTCTCCGCTTCGCTAAGTTTCGCCACCGAGTCGGCTGTAAGTTGGAGGACCGACATCGTGACGTCGACACTGACGGCTTTAGCAAAGGATTCGAAGAATCGGATTTGTACTAAACATCTTTTTTCCATGGGCGTTAGCTCTTCGATACCGCCAAGGCCGGTACCAAGTGGCGGTACTTTTTGGCAACAAATTTTACAGGAAAGACAAGAGATATGGATTTGTGCAAACTTTGAAAAAAAGAGCCGATACTTACCTTTCGCGAGAACAGAAAGCTCATCTGCAATCGTCGTCAGGAGCGCTTCGAACATATCGTAACCCTCTTGAACTCGCTGCTCGAGTGACCCACTGGAGGCAAGATCTGCGGGAACTGAAATTCAGTTACGATTATTCGAAACATTTGAAAGTTATCCGGAAAAAAGTGCATTATCGGACGAAAAGACATACTGGTGGCGCTCTTTTGCGTGTAACTGTCAATGGTAAATTTCATATGGGAGCAGAGATGAAGGTACAGCTCTATGTCTTCGCAGCGGCAATCGTCGCGGAAGGAGTTCAGCTGACAAGAAGCCATCGCCAGTAAAGACGTTCCTTTGAGAATGGAGACAGGACAGCTTCCTACCGCTATGAGCGCCTTTTAAACGCCGCCGAGAGATAAACAATCGCTGGCTACCGTTCTTCGGCAACCGACATTGCATTGCAAATTATCGACCTAATTGACGGCACTCAGTGGTCTATACTAACGCACTCAATCGAAGTCGCCGATACGTCGATTGTTCAATGTTGTATCATTGTTTCAGCTGCAATGCGAACCTCATCGGTTTCCATGCCGACTGGGGGAAATCGTCTAGGCCCCGTTCAGACATGACCCCACTTGGCATTTATCCGCTTACAAAATAACAAACGATAGTTAGCTACGACATGTGCCGGTGAGGGATTGTTCCAAGAAGTTCTGTCTTTATAGGAGTGAATGCACGAATTGAAAACGTAGCGTATCTCAAAACTGCTAAAAGGTCAAGCTTTATCGTATTCAGTGGGTGCAAACGCAATTTGGTGTAAAACATGTGTGTGTCGAACAATCGTTAGTGGCCGTAACGAAGGGAAATTATTTCCCTGGCATGCTCTCAGTAAATCTTTTTTCAGCAAATCGTTTTTCAGTAAAACCTTTTTCAGTAAAGCCTTCTTCAGTAGAAAACTTTACACCTAAGCGTTCCTAAGCCGGGTGAATGTGCCTAAGCTTGCTGAATGTTCCTAAGCCGGGTGAACGGTCGTAAGCTGGGTAATTGCTGCTAAGCCCTGAGCCTAAAAGCTTGCTTCCGGAAGCCCTTCGTATTCTCCCCCGTGCGACGACAGAAGACTATCTCACACGGGATGCACAGCGAGCCTCGTGCGGGCCACGAGCGGTAATACAGGAACGGGGGGGGGGGGTAAACGGAACTTATTTTGCTGTAAAAGCAAGTAAAACGAAAAAATTTATTGAAAATGGCTTTACTAGAAAAGGATTTACTGAAAAAGGATTTACTGAAAAGGGATTTACTGGTAAATAATTTATTGAAAAAGGATTTACTGAAAAAGGATTTACTGGAAAATGTTTTACTGAAAAGGGCTTTACTGAAAAAATATTTACTGAAAAAGGATTTACTGGAAAAAAAATTACTGAAAAGGGACTTACTGAAAAAGGTTTTACTATAAAGGGGCATGACGCTTAAAAGGTCCAGTTATACATTGCTGAGACTAGGCGAAGGTACAGGTCTCAAGGATGGAACTTCAAATTGTGCATTTCGTCCACGCGTCAACTGAGTACTTGCACTTATAGTATTTAGGTAGGCTTAGATACGCCAAAGCAGTTCTTGCTAAAATTTGAGCTATTTAGCTTACTTATAGATACGTTAAAGCACGCTTCGGAACTAACGCGGTTAGTCCAGCGACAATTTGCTCTGACGTCGATTTTGGATGGCCAGAAACACGGATCTCGACGTAAGAAGATGCTGCCGTTTGCTACACCCTGGCATCCCTCTCCACTTGATTATCCTTAGTTATAGTTGCCCTGACTTGGCGTATTTAGGGCGGGGTCACCCATATCGGCGACCGAACGCCGCTGATGGGGTAAGGGGGTGGGAACGCCTGGTGAAAAAATTTTCTTAAGAAACTTAGTAATTTTTCGAGTCAAAAGGGCTATATATTAGCTAATATCGCCAAAATATGATTTAACGTTATTTTAGTTAGAAGTCCCCCCCCCCCACCGCCGTCCTCGAACTCCACCACCTATCCGGAAATCCTAAATACGCCCCTTCCTCTTGTGAGGCAAACATATTGTCTAGATGCTTCCTTAGGTTTAGGCACACCGTTTCGCACTGAATAAACAGTTTTATTGGACATATACTAAAGTATTATGGGTACTCAAAACGCACCCTCAATCAGTGGTTACTCAAAGCGTGTATAGTCAGCGCATATACTCAGTTAACCTGTATCTTGTTAATCAAATGTACGCCCTCTCTTACGACACGGTTGTTATAACGCGCAATGAGCTTATATTGCAAACGATGAATCCATTTGAAAACGCTGAAGTGTCGATCAGCTAGGCAGAGTTGCCTTCTTGGAACGTCGTCCAAGCAAGCGTACAGAACCGCTTGAGGCACGTCGCAGCAGGCGGAGAAAGGCAGCAGCGCGATGCTCGCTGGAATGAAGAAGAGCACTGCGACGAGGTAGCCGAACAGCACGAGAACTTCCGTGATCAGAAGGTTGACGGCGAAAAGCGGGAACAGTACCAGCAAGTGTCCAATGGAACGCAGGACAAGTACCAGGTGGCTGAGTAGACGCTAAAATGGACATAATTTCAAAGCGGTCAAAAACACCCTGAACAGATCGTTTGTCCTGGGCCGGTTTCCACGACAAATGGGAAAAATGACGCTTCAAGAAGACCAAAGCAGTGGCGTCAACGACAGGGCTGGAACGGAGCCTTGATCTTGGGAGCCGCGAGTGTCGGTGCATTATGGTGATCTCGGTCGAAAAACCCAGACTTAGACATTGGGCCGCTATGCATCGCTCAATCAAATTGTTTTCGGGAATATGCCGATACTTTGACCAATATTTTGCTGACGTCGCCAGCGGCGAGCCTTATACGCTGCGAACTGCCATCTGGAACCCGCTTTTAGCGGGACAAATGTGATTCTAGTCAAGTCCTATGTGACAGTGGCACTTTAGCTTTGGCAGACACTCGCAAGGGGCTAAGAAGCCGCATTTTTCATCGAGTCTGGGATCATATTGGGTAGAAAATAGCGAGGGGCTTAACCGTTTTCGTCCACAAGAAATGAATCGAACGGCTGCGATGACAAACGGTCGAATACCATGTATTTTTGGTTCGCTTTTAAGGCTCTCTTGAACTTTGTTCAGGGCTGCGCGATACCGGTACCGGAATCAGGGGGTTTGGTACCGGTACCGGTCATCGCCGGGACCCGGCTCCATTTGAACTTTCAAGGGTAAATTTGTCCAAAACAATGCAGTTCATTTTGTAATATTATACACGCTGAAGCCGTAAATAGGCATGTTGCGCGAGAGAAAAGAGCCTTTTGGAAGGTATGTGCCCAAATGTTACTGGAAGGGTTATACACATAGCCGTGCCAGTGGAGAATAGTGACTTTGTCACAATTTCGGAACCAGCTCTGGGTACCGGTACCGGTTTTGAAATTCCGTCAACTACCGGCCCTGGGGCTCAATCCCAGCCCTGAATTTGTTAGTCCAGTTGTGCCTCAACTTCACGTGAGTTTGAGAATAAGGTTGGGCGCACTAAGCGAGTCTACGGACCAGGGCTGGGGACTCTCCGAAAAAAAAACAAATCCAAATCCAAATCCAAAGCAACCTCCAAAATCGAAACCAAATCCAAATCCAAAGCAAAACGACCAATTTTCCAATTTTCCAAATCCAAATCCAAATCCGCAGCCCTGCTACGGACCCAGACTCATTGCAAGTGCCAACTTTTTGTGAGGAACCGCCAAAATGTGTTACTTACCTTTCCTCGGCTAAGGTTTGTGAGGCGATTGCGCGCACTGTGAAAGCTACGTGTCAAGGAGTCGAAGTCGTCCATGTCCAAATCGATGCTGACCTCAACTGGCTGTACTTTCGACACTGGTTCCAGAAATCGTACGGCAATATAGAGGTCCCGAAACTCCACTAAACACTCACTTGCGTCACTGGGAAAGTACACTAAGCTTCCAGCACTAGTTTGCAATACACGCAAATGAAAGACAATTGGAAGCACGCGAGTTTACACTCGCGAAAGTTGGCGAGTATATGACTGCGGACCCAACGGCAAGTGTGCTGCTGTTCGTTTCGCCAAATGGCTCCTTTTGCGCCTGTCAATAATTCGGCTCACAGCCAGCGGGAGGTGGTTAATGGACGAGGCTCCAGCAAAGCCCAGTGGCGGCCTCGTTTGTAAAAATGCGCCAAATGGACATGGGCCTGGCGGGCGGCCAGCGGCCAGAGGAGGACTGACCGCCTGTCGAGAGGTTCCGCATTCAATCCTCCGCTTTCCGGTACCGACCTGAACAAGTCGTCTAGCGAGAAGCTCCCTCAACATGGACAATATGGCAAACAAGCTATACGCTAAGAATTTAACAAGTGCTCGTTTCGGGGGCACGCTGATTATAAGCTACCGCCAGCTGGGCTAGCTCTGATAAGAACGTACCCAGCACACGGGTCAAGGAGTATCTCATAGCGTGTACGCGCAAGTCAACAAAGCAGCAGACGCACTGCGGCTCAATTTGCTCCGGTTTAAGCTGCCACGGACTTTTTTTAATCTGAGATTAGGTAAATCAAGTACTCGGATGGGCTCAAAAATGTCGCAGCAACAATAAAGAAGGCGCTAATTCGAGACATGTGTTGATTTTTCGGTTGACTTCAAACTTGACCAGTCGCTTATAAATGCCACTAGCATTTGGCAGGGCACCACGAAAAAGTACTCCGTCCTCAGGCGACTTTATCCGTGAATCGAAAGCAAGAAGTCAAATAAATGTGGAATGATCATGCCAGGAGAAGCGCGAAATACGTAGCGACATACAGCTACAAGTACAGCGGGAACGTGTGCTTGACGGGCTTGTGGCTCTTCGCACCTTCGCACTTGTTCGGGCATCGCTTCCACTCGTATGCACACTGATCGCAGCAAGTGTGACCGCAAGCAAAAGCAACGTTCTTCGGGCGGTCCATACAGATCGAGCAACGGAGTTTCTCTTCGAGTTCTTTAGCTCGAGCTGCATGTATTTGGCCTAAAGTGAAACATGTTGCACAGTGTTCCTTCGCCATCTCGGTCTAACAGCGGAAACTACTTCCATGCTTCCTTCCTCGCGCCCATGTACACACTCTAGACACAGACGTACCGTTCTGTGTAGCGACGCGCAGTTGATTTCGAAGAGTTTCGATCTCGGCCGTAGAGTCTACGAGCGAGCCACGGGAAGCGTCCAGCTGCTTCTCAGCGTCTGCAAGCCGGCCTTCCAACATCTTAACCTTTTCGCACTCAGCCTTGAACAGCTTCTCGGCGGCGCTGACGCTGTCTTCCAGTGATACGACTGCGACGCGAGCCTTTCCTGAAATACTTCGTTGTAAATCCGTGCGTCCGTCGATACCCGCGTAGACGCCGTTGTTGCGTTTTATTTCGTGTCAATCCCAGAATTTAGGGATTTTTAAAACGGCTACAGGTCAATTCGGTAAATGCAAATTCGGTAAATGCAAATTCGGTGAAAAACTCGGTAAATGCAGATTCGGTAAAAGCAAATTCAGTAAGTGCAAATTCGGTAAAAACGCAGAAAACTAAAACTATTGACATTCAGTGACTTGCAACCATCTTTGAACATACCCTAAAGGCACACTCGAGTTTTTTCTGCATGGTAATTCCGAAAATAACGTCACTAATAACGTCAGTTTTTGCCTGGGACCCTTTAGGCGCGCAGGGAGGTTTATACTTTATGCTTTTTTAAACTCAATTTTGAACACTTTTAGCTGGTTTCTGCTTAGAAGTGCTAAATAAAAGCTCAAAACTTGCTTAGTACTGTGCCTAAAAATCGTTTTTTACGTGTAATACAACAGGGGGCGACCCCTGATTACATTTTATTATAGTGGGTGGGTTGGGTCAAAAAAGGGCGACGTAACGATTACACATTTTCTGGACGGCCCCATTGTAGTGGGACGGGGCTATGCGCTTCCTAACAATGAGAAAAACGATGCGTATAGCATTGCATTTACCGAATATGCATTTACCGAATCTGATTTAGCTAATTTTTTACCGAATTTGCATTTACCGATTTGCATTTACCGAATTGACGGATTACCTTTAAAACCCACTTAAACATGTTGTCAAACATCGCTGGATGAAAAGGAAGAAACCAGTTCACGGGAAAACGTTCTTAGTTTCTGGACGGCTCATAAGGCTTGGACCGATCACCTAGACCTAAACTTAACAACCATACCAACCCCCCCCCCCTCCCAATCGCCTAGCCGGGAAAACGCCTAATAGCCTTTCCGTGTCCAGGCCCGCTACCTTACATTTACAAAACAACAACCCTCTTTTTCCTCCCCACGCTATGAGTTCACTCTTTCTGGACGGCTCATATGGCGGTTCGAAATACCTTTAGACGCCGTCTGCGGAGCCGAAGAAACAAGAATGTTCAAGCGCTTGGAACATTTCTTCAAGCTCGACGCCATCTTCCTGGTCTCCTTCTCTCGTGCTTCAGCCGCCGCGTTGAGCCGATTCACGTCCTGAGCGAGCTCGCCTGCCTTCTTGTCCCATTCGCATCTTTGCTTGTTTCGAAACTCACTTAGCTTTAGGAAGGCATCAGCTTGGCTTGAGCGAATCTGATTCATCTTTTTCGTGTCTGCAATAGTCTTGACTGCAATTGACAGCGCCGTCCTGCACTCATCTTCGCTCAGTTGCACAATTGATGCGGATTTGACTTCGTCGAGGGAGTCCGGGTCGACTCCGATCGCTTTAGCGAAAGATTCGAAGAATCTATTTTGCACTAAAGGGCTTTTGAAGGTATTCGAAAACGGAACATGACCCCGTAAAACGCTCCATGAGTGAACAGGATCCTTACCGCTTTCGACATCCGAAAGCTCTTGACTGATCGCGTCCAGTAGCACGTCCAAAAGACGTGCAGCGTCCCGAGTACGATCTTCGAGTGTCTCACCAGAATCAAGATCGCTGGAAACTGAAAGCCAGTAAAGATTAGAATTACTACCGAGATTACGCCAGAAGCCGCTTTTGAAAAAAGACGCGTGTACTTGAAACAAGAAACGTGCAAATTTTTCAAAATTCCGATCTAACAGCTTAATGGGCTTCAATACTTCAGGTACCTGAAGCTTGCGCAAAAAAATCTGAAAAAAAGATTCAATCTTGGTAAGCACGTACTTGCCACACTCTTTCGCACATAGATTTTAATGACGATTATAAGGTCGACGCATAGAGCATGGTATAGATCTATGTCTTCGCGGCGCACGTCATCGCGGAAGGAGCTTAGATCGGTTGAAGACATTGCGATTGTAGTTTTCCGGCGAATGGCGACAGGTTAGTCGACTACTGTGTATCCGCTTTTAAGTACGACGAAGAGTGATCAGCTAACGATGTTTTCGTTCTTGTGGGATCACAGCAAAATCGCATAAGGTGTGGACGTACTCAATGGGCAACGTTTAGTGATGAAGCTGTGGGAGGAGAAAGTCGCTATTGATGTTGATGGTTCGTTTTTCCCGTCATCTTTCTAGGGTCTCGATTGTCGTTCCCCGACAAGGCCTATGTCCCGGGGATGTCCAGACTGTCTCTAGTCCACTGAGCCCCCCTCCCGTTCAAGCAGATGTGAGCGCTTCCGCGAACATGCCGTTCTCTGGCCGTGTGTACCCCACAAATTTATGAACGTAGCCTTGTGTAGCTTATTAATCTTTGTTGCTGAGTTTATAGAGTGTTTCTGTGGATTTTGAGTCCCAGTAGATCTTCCAATAGTACACAAAATCGTAACACCGTGGCATATAGTGTAGCATGGTTAGCACTCTGATCGCATTGTCGTACCCACTGTCCTTATCCCCATCCTCGTGCGTCAGCACGTGCGTCAGTCGTATGTCATTGTGCGTACTTAACCCATGCACTGAATGGTAACATGAGTCAGTCAGTAAAGGCAAAGAGTCACTTCCACGATACCCTTGCGCAGCATGCTATGCTTGGTGTGGTTCGGCTTAGCATTCACATGATTCGCACGCTCCGGTTTCGCATGTTTCTATCTCGTCATATTGTATATACTTTCGAATACCGAATGAAAAAGGCACCCTTACCAATTTCGAATAGAATCGAGCGCCATTCCGAGAACCGCTGGCCAGTGCCCAGGCGAGTGCACTGGCGTTGCATTTCATCGACACAAGAATGACTCGACTATAATCAGTAAGCAGAAGACGTTTCAGTAAGCAGAAGACGTAAATCGTCTCGCTGCTTGCCTAATAGTCTTGCTCCCACTCCAAGAGGGAAGTACAGAGAGATTATCGGAGGATATCCATGTGTCAATAGGCAAGTGACAGGGATTTCGCCGGGTGCGGCGACCTTATTTTCTAACTTGATTTAGAAGCCTCGCTCTTGCATAAATGATGCTAAGTCACATTTTATTGTTTATTTCATTCGTCCGAAGAGAGCATTGTAAAGCAACGAACTTCGAATGCAAGAGCAAGCATCAAAGCAAAAATAATCGACATCGAATGGCTACAGGTACAACGTGAACGCGTGCTTCACCGCCTTCTGGCTCTTCGGACCGGTGCATTGTTCGGACATCGCTTCCACTCGGACGCACACTGTCCGCAGCAAGTGTGGCCACAGGCGAAGGCGACGTTCTTCAGGCGGTCCATGCAGATCGAGCATTGCAGCTTCTCTTCGAGCTCCTCTGCGCGAGCAGCATGAATCTGGCCTAAAGAGAAAACCAGTGAAATTCGGGCCAGAAG
>JNEY01000191.1:0-15361 GCA_020875895.1 Aphelenchus avenae
ACGCAATGAGCAGACAATAGTGTGTGACCTGAACACCTTCAAATAACCCAGTCTTAGCTCAGTCGTTCCTCTTATTATTTTCGCCTAACAAGAATCTTAGGCGAAAAATTGGCAAAGATTTGTGGTGGAAAACTGGACGATTACCTATTGAGAGAAACAAGTACGAGGAGCAACGAATAACGATAGCGTATGTCTAGGATACGAGCGGTAAATTAGCATGAATCTTCTACTTATTCATCAGCCTAACTTCGAGAGCAAAAAGTTGCAGAACGTTCTCCGTCCAGGAGGACACACGGGGCGCTTGTTCGGTCGGTAGCGACCGTCAGGCAAGCGGAGGACACGTACTGGGACGCCACCGCCGCATGCGACGTGGCAGCAGCAGCGGGCGGCAGGGGCTCGCTGCATCGCGGCGTGATATCGACGGGCTCGCAGCCAACTGGGCAGCAAGCAAGCGATCGTGTCACAATCTAGCTAGCTAAGAAACGCGGAAACAAGCGCGTCTACGCGTCAAAACTGAATGCATATCGATGACTGTGACTCATGTTGTTCGCAAGTAAGGATCCCAAGCCCACTGCTGCCGCAAGAGTACTAGCTGACAACGGAACGGTCAAAAATGCATAGCCAACTTAGCAATCCAGCTGCTCTCTTCAATGTTTCTCGGCTTCAAATGCTAAGCATATGCAGGTCATTAAGGTTGTGCTTCAACGCCCTAATCAAGTGCTAAATACGGCTTCACGAGCATGTAAAGGCAATGCTATGGCTATGAATTCAGCATATATAACTACTTCTCAGCATAGTTTTGACTTTGTCCGAAAAACTCGTCCTCGTCTTCGTCCCTCGATCGGCCGAGGTTTCAACCTCGTTCTCGTCCTCGTCCGGACGAAAATTTTGACCTCGTCCTCGTCCGAAAAACTTATTAAATTAGCCCAAAATTGCTGAATTTTGTCGAAAGTAACAGAAAAACATTTAAAAATGCGTGGCGGACGAGGTTAAACTTGGTGGAACATGGCTACTGACGCGTATTTGATAGCAGAATTATAAGATTTAATTTGTATTTAACAAAGTTACCTCTTCCACGTTCGGACGCATAACCTCGTCCTCATCTTCGTCCGGTCGAAATTTTTAAACTCGTCCGGATCCCGCCAAAAGTCAAAATGTCGTCCTCGTCCTCGTCACGTCCGGACGAGGTCGAAGACGAGGACGAACTTCCGGACGCGGTCAAAACTATGCTTCTCAGTAAGAGGACATTGGCATATGTTACGATATTACACAGCACGTATCCAAGCGTGTAAGGGCTCCCGTTGCCCGCAGTTGCACAAGTGTACTCTAGGCAATCATCTAAACGAACACTCTTGGCAATGTTACCGGCTTTAAACAAGCTATCGGTGGCATCAACGTTAGCGACTGTGCCACTCTGCTTGTCAAATACCGAAAAGGCTCATGATCGCACATGCAATTTTCGTAGCGCCAGGCCAGAGCATGGACGCGCAGTCCAACGAATAGCGCGACGTATGTGGTTACAAGCGTTTCTTAGAGGATCACCTAGAAAGAAGCAAGAGTGCCACTTGACCAGCTAGGTGTTTGTCATTCAGTTGAACTTCAGAGACAACAAATATTCAACCGTTTCAGTTTAATTGGCTAAAGAATGGTACGGCTCATTTAACAGTGCAAGGAAAAAGAATCAAGTAACAAACAGAGCTATTGAGAGAATGGTCCTACAAGGCGAGCCTAACGGTCCACGGCGCTAAAGCTCGTCGTTCAGGCGGTAGGGGTCCTCCTCACTGACCGCGTCGCGCTGGCAGATGTAGCCGCGCTGGCGGAAGTAGCACCAGCGATCGTTCCACTTGTTCGAGAAGTAGCCGCAGTCCGTGCACGACGCGCTGACCATTTCCTTCGTGCCACCCGGGAAGATCTGCGTGCAGTGCTGACGCTTGTCGAGCACACAGAGATGCCGATCGGACGGCTTGATTTTCGGGTCGTCGCATCCTTTGCGTGCGTCCGATTTTCCTCCAACTTCGATCTCGTTCGGCTGATTGTCGAGTCCTCTCTCCGTGTCGATAGCCCAAAAGTGTTTCAGCGCTCTGGCGTCGTACGGCGTTCCGTCCTCCCACGCGCCGGGGAACTCTTGGGTGAACTTGCGCGTAGTGCCGTCGGGGTAGTAGTAGATGCCGCCGAAGCCTCTGCCCGACAGCTGGAGGCCGATCCACGTCGCGTCGTCGATATTGATTATTTTCTCGAGGCCCGTCGCGAGGTCTAAAATGTGCTTAATCAAAAGTTGACCTGGTTTGAGTAACGGTTGCAATAACGACCTTAAGCACACCCCTTCTTCTGAATACGGACAAAGATGTTTGCCTCAGTAAGGAAAAAGTTTGCTTTGACATGATGCCGATTTACGTAATTTCTGCTGACTTACCCAGCGCCCTCTTGAAGGTCGCTTCATCGGTGACCGTCGCAACGATGGCGTCCATCTCGCCGCACTCTTTCTGTGCATCGAAGAAGGTTTTATAGTTCGCGTAGTCATACGTGGGCGACGAGTAGACCTAAACGTCAATATGCCGCACTTAGCGACGTGTGTCGGCATACGTAGTAGCATTTCCCCTGGAAGAGCGTCCACACTTTGCCGGCCTTTTGCTCGCAGAAGTGCTTAGCCGTCTGGCGGTAGCTGTAGCAGACGGCGGGCAACTTCTCGTCGCAGAGCATCGGATACAGCTTCGTGTAGTTCTCGGTATGGCCGGCGAGGCACGTCCTGCCCTCGCTAATGGCCTTCTCGAGCTCCGCGTCTAAAGCACGCACATGAGCGCACCCATCGCACGTTCCCACGAGGTCCGGTCAAGGCTCACTTACCGTCAGGCAGAAGTTCACGCGGAACTATGTCGTAGTAGCCGCGATACTCGAAGAGCCATAACCTAAAAATGAAAACTTTTGATGAAATGAACGCTGCATAACATTGCCTTCAGTGTAACCCATTTCGCAAAAAGCTTACGTTTGTTGGGTGCGCCCAAGGTATTTGTACTTGCCGCCCAGCCAGAAGTAGGTCTCATTGCCCTCGACGCCGTTCTTCAGCGAGTTCCAGACGAAGTCTAAAGACTAGATTCATAGACTGCGATATTCTCAATGTATTTCCCATACGCGAAATGTCGTAGCTTTCCTCGATGCTGCCAACAAATGCGAGGAAGCTGGAGCCGTGCAAGCCGTGATTCGTGCACCAGTCGTCCGCCGCGTCATGCGTGAAGTCCTCTTGGCGTGTCGCGTAGATGCACATCGTCGGATGGTGGGCATAGTAGGCGCCGTCGGTACAGGGTAGGTAGTAGCCAGTGGCGCACTCATTGCAAGGCCGGTCCGGGTGGAGGCCTTGGAGCTTGTCAACGTCCGAGCACACGCAGTTCTTCGCCGTGGAGCCGTCGCAGAGCCGAGTCCAGAGGCCGAGGCACAGCAGCAATTGACTTAGGCGTAAGCGGCGCATCCTGGAACAGCGGGTTAAGAACGTAAGCAGACAGAACTCTTGGGATAAATACGTTCAAGCATCACAATCCTAGCTCAGTTTTTTTAGCGTTTGCCAAAACAAACAAGTAGGGGCTGGGCTTTAGCTGGGACGAATGAGAACTACTCAGTATTTTACTCGAAAAAATAGTAAAGCATTCTGGCAAAAAGTGCGATAATTCAGTAATTCACGAGAAATAAGCGTTTCTAGAGCTTTAGAATCAGGACAACAAGCTCTTAGAGCTAGGTATAAGTGGCCAACGTAAGCATGAAAAATCGGCCTTTTCACGAGCTTTGTGAGCAAAATGTCGCGAGGACATAGACGCTTGTTCGGTCAGCAGCGGACTGCCACCACTGCGTGCGATACGACGTGGCAGCAGCAGCAGCAGCGAGAGACGGGCTCATCGGTCGTGACGGCCGCATGCGACGCGGCAGCAGCGGGCACAAAGCTAGCCGGTCCGCAGCGTCGTATCGACCAGCTCGCAGCCAACTTGAGAAGCAAACGAACGATCACGTCAACAAGCCAACTAGCTAAGAACGCGGAAACATGCGCGTCTATGCGTGCAAATGCTAATCCTATCCCGGCTCAGTTTGCGATTACACTTGCTTACAAACAAGTCTCTTCCAATACAACTGTTAAACCAAGAAAAGTGTACGCTTGGAGACATTTAACGAGGGCGTGATGTAGGGGTGGGGCCGCGAAAGTACCACGACGAGTCTAATCACGAAAATGTTTGATCCAGCAACACTTATCTAACCGCACGATCCCGTGATCAAAGCCGAACTAAACGGAATTTTTGCACTTCACTCTCAAAGAGCTTACCGTAAAAAGCTCTAATATAAGACGTGTTCTATTATAAGACGGCCCCTAATAGAAGACGGGTGCCAAAAATTTCAAGGTTGGCTTGTCACAGAGACATGTTTAGAATATGTTTTAGGCCATAACTATTCATTCTAGACGAGAACTTTTTGTCAGCAAAATTTCGAAAAATTTTGCTAAATCCATAGGGGGGACCCTTCACGACTTTTACGAAACCCTCGAAAATTTTACCATCGAAAATTAGAAGACGGGCGTCTTATTGCTACTTTTCCGACCCGTCGGAATTTAGGGGGGGGGGGCACTGAAACGGACCGCGGTCAAAAGGACCGCTGACCTGGACCTGGGCAAATGGACCGCAGGTACAAAAGGGCCGGGGGCAAATGGACTTGGGTCAAAAGGACCGGGATGACAAATGGACCGGAGACAAAAGGACCGGGATGTTAAAAGGACCGGTTTGTTGTCCGGTCTAAAAGTCACAGCGGTGGAAAAGTATGCGTCCTGTATCTTCATACCCTTAAGCATCTTTTATTTCAGTCCATTTGTCCATACAGTCCATTTGCCCCCGGTCCGTTTGTCAATGCAGTCCATTTGTCCGCGGTCCTTTTGAAATTCCGGTCACAATTGTCCCTCCGGTCCTTTTGTCCATGGTCCAGTTGTCCACGTCCATTTGTCAGCGGCCCTTTTGCCCGCGGTCCGATGGTCAGGCGCGCTGCTGAGTAGGGAAATGCATAATTGTCTCGGATCGATGACTCCGCTACGCGCTAAAGCTCGTCGGACATGTGTCCGCGATCGCTCTCGTAGGCCACGTCTCGCTGACAAATGTAGCCACGTTGTCGGTAGTAACACCACTGAGTCCTCCAACTGCCGGCGAAGTCAGCGCATTCGGGGCAGTCCACGGTTTCGTTGCAGCCAGTCCGGAAGATCTGCACGCAGTGCTGGTAAGGGTCCTGACGGCAGCGAGCCAGGTCGACGTTGGACACGGGCTCCTGCGGGACGGTCGGATCTCTGGAGCAGCCGCCGCTCGCGGTGATTATGCTTGCCTCGAGCGGTTCCCCGGCGGCTCAGAATGGTTCGAGAGCGACGCCGTCGTAGCGAGTCCCGTCCTCCCACCAGCCTTCGATCTTCTCGGGTGGTAGTAGCGACGGTTGTTCGTCGTCATGCATCGGCGGTTCCCGGAATTTGGTGAACTTCCGTCTGGTTCCGTCGGTGATGTTGTAGTAGACACCGCCGTAGCCCATCCCCGACAGCTGCAGGCCGATCCAGGTCCCGTCGTTGACGCTCTGAATGTTCTCCGGACCCGTTGCGAGCTCTGAAATTCGCCGATATCGCAAATTGTCCCAGGCTAAAAACATTGCAGCTCTAAGAGTAAGCTCGTCCAATGGGACTAGACATAACCTACTGCTTGTGAATTGGGTCTAACGTCTAGCAAGTTCTAAGTCAGTATTCAAAGCAAAAGGGCTTAACAAGTCCCCAAAGATACGCACGTCTAAGCCTCTCAAGGCCTAAGCCACGTCTGATGGATTGACGGACCTCGCGCTGGGTTTCGCTTGTGTTATCAACGGTGTTCTCAGGGCTAAAGCCTAAGTCTTAAAAGTTAAGAGACCTTCTTTAAGCCTACCTTAAGGTTTAATCCTTCCAGGCTTACCAAGCATCTTCTTGAAGGTCGCTTCATCAGAGACCTTCGCCAGAACAGCCTTCATCTTCTTGCACTCATTTTGCGCTTCGAAATACGTTTTCAGCTCGTCCTTCGAGGGCGCAGAATAGACCTAGAGAGCTTTGAAGAGAAGAACGCTTTCCTCACGGTAACGTACATAGTAGCATTTTCCCTGGAAAAGCATCCACTGCTTGCCGGGATCCTGCTTGCAGTACTCTCCCCGTCTCGTGGTTTGGCGGTAGCTGAAGCAGACCGAGGGAAGCTTCCCGTCACAGCGTCTCGCATGCAAGGTCGAGTACCATTTTGTGTGCCCAGCGAGACACTTTCGGTCCTCGCGAAGAGCCTCCTCCATGTCTAGGGTAGGTGAAGTAAGTGCATGATAAAGGAGTGAAGACAGTTGTCCATCGGTACCGTTTAAAGTATGATCCAAGAATAGTTCCCGATTGGGATTTCAGAAGGCCGAAGTGTCTGAGCTTATGTATCCATGCGTTGGGCTACGTCTGACCTTTGACGATCCATGGCCACATGCTCTCTTACGCTGGTGCATAGGCCTAACTGTGAGCCTAAGGGCCTAATGTTAAGCCGAACTCTAAACTATCCGTCAAACACCTGCAGGTGAGTCTGAGCCTAAGCCAGATTTATAAGGCATTATATGCAAGTCTAAGCGTGTAAGCCTCGACAGGACTCAGTAAGTTTCCAAGTGAGTTTAAGGCCCAGCCCGACGCATTGCCTAGGCTCCGGCGGATCCTGAGCCTACTGTGCATGCCCCTAAGGCGTCCATGGTACAAACGCTGCTTACCCGTAGGCAACAGCTCGCGTGGTACGCGCTCGTAGTAGCCGCGGTATTCAAAGAGCCAGAACCTAAACGTGCTACTTTATTTATATGTCACACTTCTGGCCTAATGATCCAAAAGCGAATTCAGGGAATAAAGACGTTCGCGTTCATTTAGCACGTAGTCTAAATTCTGCTTGCGGTTTCCGATTGCTGGAAGGATCTGGGCACTTGAAATATGCCTGCTCTCTTCCCGGCTGGTCACGAAGGCAAGGAAACCAGCGGGATCCCAGTTCGAGCACGCCATCCCTGCCACCTCGTGAGCACGTTTCTCGTGGTACGCGTGGATGCACATCGTCGAGTGGTAGGCGTAGTCGGAGCCGTAGGCGCACCCGCGGTAGTAGCGACTAGGGCATTCGTTGCACGGTCGATCGGAGAAGAAGCCCCGGTTAGTGCCGGTATCGGGCAGTCGCAGGTACTCCTATCAGAGTCGACGTCGCTAAGCCGAGTCCGTAGGTTGAGCAAGAAAAGAACAGATCCTCCGACCAGTAGCAGTAAGGTGAGTCGCGCGGAGATCGTCCTAAGCCATACAAATTTGTGCTATCCGACGCTACGCGTAAAAGGTAAAAGCCGTGGCTCTAAAGTGGGTTTGTTTTATTCTGACGATTCTTGCGCAGTTTAGTATGGCCGCCGAGCCCTTAAACGTAGCAAGTATTTGTCCGGGGAAATTCGCCTCGGCTAAATGGGCATGTCGTGGCAAAAAGTTCCGAGAAGAACGTTTCAGCCACGCTCAAATTCATGAAAAGCTGCGACCAGGACGCCGCAGGAACGTCGTCCAGAGGTGGCGACAACCGGCTGGCGACAAACAACATAGCGACCCCCGAGTAAGCGGCGGCCTCGCACCGACACGTCATCATTTGTCAATAGCGGTCTCGTCGAAGCAGATATCGGCTGCCCAACGGTCGAGCAAACAATCAAATAGCCTATCAAAGGGAACATCCCATGCATTTAGCCGCAGTAATTAAGCCGCATCAGCAAGTTGCTTGGGCTTTTTCTGCCTTAAATGAGCCGTGTTCAGAACATAAAAATGATGCCAAAGGAGATGTCAGAATAGTAGCGTGAAACAATTCGACAAGGGCCTGAAATTAGGGTCTTCTCTGCGATTCATACAGGCACACAGTAGCCAATTTCAGTGAGGGCAGCATGACGCGAAAGTGATCACCGAAGAAAAGCTTTCGGACAAATGGACTTCAGTCGTCGTCATATGTTTTAGGTCTCGGGTCATAATCGACGCCAAAACAACCGCATTTTTTGAACCGGCATCGATTGTCGGAATCGTTTATTCAAGTCTTGAAGTCGGGCGGAATCCGATCCGACGGGCATACAGCCTTGATTAGAGTACATCCTAACTTTTGCCTACAACTGGCTCCCATGACGTTGCCCGCAGAGCACGTTTCAAGGAAGAATTACTCACCTCACACGTTTTAGCCCATGAACATCATCTTAGGCTTCTAGGAAATGAACCGCTTGCTTGCATTACAGTCAACACGCTCTGAGGTAAGTCAGCTTTATCGTCCAAAGCGCACAAGAATTCTTAAAGTCACGCAGAGACACCAGTAAGTGAAACACTTCGGCTTATGAATCGCAGGTCGAGATCTGTTATTCGCTGAGGCTAGTCAGACTCGTCCAGGATGACCACGTCGTTGGCCGGTTCCGGTCCTCGCGCCGGAACGTCCTCCAGCACGATGACTTCTCCGTCCAGCTCGACTTCCCACCTTTGCGGCGTCGCGGGCTCGTCGTCCAAGACGATCACCTCGCCGTCGATTTCGATCTCGCGCGTTCGCGGCACGGCGGGCTCATCCTCTAGCACGATGACCTCACCGTCGATCTCAACCTCCCACTTGCGAGCGGCAGCCGACGAGGAGGCACTAGAGTGCTGGCCGACCGTGCCGAGACGGTGTCCTGAAATGTTAATAATGAAGCAGTCGGTGGTCGGCATGTGCAGCTCATCGGCAGTGTGCAGTGAACCAGAATTTTTCATCCGTTGAAATGAACTGAAACTGAGTCGAGATCAGTTCAGTGCGGTCCAGCGAAAGCTCAGTGAACTGGTAGGTTCAGCCATGGCCATGGTTTCGACTAAGAAATTTTTGAGCACTAGCTGAGGCTGAATTGAATTGTGCCTGGTTCAGTTCAGTTCAACGGAAGTTTTATGAACTGGTAGTTGCAGTTAAATGCTGCTCACCGGGCAGCTAAGCATGCATCACCTGCTTGCTTTCCTGTACCATCTCGGACATTGCATTATCCAGCCACCATAAAAAAATTTTTCCTTTGTGACGAATTTCGTTGATGTCGTCAGCGGCCGGCGCCCAGTAAGTTTTTTGAAAATGTTCATAGCTCATCGTCCCGCTGAGCAACTCACTAAGATAACTGAGCAATTTTGATGGGGTTGCCTACCTTCGCCCGTGAAGGGAGACACTTGCGAAGTTGGCCCAGCGCCAATGAAGCCGTTCAGAGTCGCCACGCGAGTCGAGCCCTGAGCGTCGTCCAAACCGCCGTTCGCGGGATCAGCGGGATCGCCTGAACAAGAGCATGAGCCGATAATAACGGGTATGTTGGGACGGACCTTTCGTGAAGAATCGATCGAGCGTCGTTTGGGCATCGTCCTCGACCACAACAGTCTTCTTCTTCGCCGAGTCCCAGCGGAGTTTCTTCTTGCCAAAGTCAGCCGGCTCCTTGACCTTCGTGAAGACGCCTGAATAGAAAACTAGTGACACAACTTGGAATCTACTTAGCGGAACCGGGGATCTGCTTAACTGGACCGGGAACAGAACGAGTTGGCTTCGGCGTTAGATGATGCGGCGTACCGTGGCGTACCTCGTGCCGTACCGTTTTGCCCTATTTATGGTACGGCAGTACGGCACGGAGGGGGTCAGTTTGGCACGGAGTACGGTACGGCGCCATAAGCTGCCGTGTTTCGTATCAGTACCGTGCCGTATAGTGTAAACGCCAGGCTCACGAAGTTTTGTCTCAAAGTTTAGGCTCACGAAGGTACGTCAGTTCGGAAAGGAGAGGGTCAGTACGGCACGGAGCACGGTACGGAGGGGTAGTACGGCAACGATAACGGTACGGAGGGGTAGTACGGCAACGATAACGGTACGGAGGGGTCAGTACGGCAACGATAACGGTACGGAGGGGTAGTACGGCAACGATAACGGTACGGAGGGGTCAGTACGGCACGGAGCACGGTACGGAGGGGTAGTACGGCAACGATAACGGTACGAATAGGTTAAGTACGGCACGGAGCACGGTACGGAGGGATCAGTACTCCAAGGAGCACGGTACGGAGGGGTCAGTACGGCACGGAGCACGGTACGGAGGGGTAGTACGGCAACGATAACGGTACGAATAGGTTAAGTACGGCACGGAGCACGGTACGGAGGGATCAGTACTCCAAGGAGCACGGTACGGAGGGGTCAGTACGGCACGGAGCACGGTACGGAGGGGTAGTACGGCAACGATAACGGTACGAATAGGTTAAGTACGGCACGGAGCACGGTACGGAGGGATCAGTACTCCAAGGAGCACGGTACGGAGGGGTCAGTACGGCACGGAGCACGGTACGGAGGGGTAGTACGGCAACGATAACGGTACGAATAGGTTAAGTACGGCACGGAGCACGGTACGGAGGGATCAGTACTCCAAGGAGCACGGTACGGAGGGGTCAGTACGGCACGGAGCACGGTACGGAGGGGTCGGTACAGCACGGAGCACCGTACGGAGGTTACGTATCAGCTGCCACGACCCCGAAAAGTCCCTACCTCCGCAGCTCTGACGGTGCGCCTCCCACCAGATGTCGTTCTTGCTCGGCGCACGGTTCATGGCGCGCTTCACGACGCCGAAGTAGGGCGGACGGTGGCGGCACTCACCGTTGCAGACCCACCAGTGCTGGCGGCACTCGGCGACCTCGTCGTGGAACGAGTGGTAGATCGTTATGTTGGTGCCGGCCGCAGCGTTGATCCGGTGCATGTGGCGCTGGAACTCGGGGCCGTGCCCGTCGCGGTCCTGGTTCCGCTGCAGGATGAAGAGGTACGCGTGGATCATCTCGTGCTGCAAAGTGGGTGGTTGAGTGAGCGGTCCTCTAGTGCATTCGCTCTCAGTATTTTTTGCTTATTTTGGCGGACGTTTCCCGGATGCGCTCAAGAGACGGCCACTTCAAACCTAATCATATAAGAAACTGATTAAGCCTAACAAGCTAGGAGACTGATTAAGCCTATGCCGAAACGTCTCAGGACGTGACGAAGGCTAAACCTAAGCATCTCAGGAACTAATTAAGGCTAAGCACTTAAGAAACTAACTCGGACTAGGACTAAGAATTAAACCTAAGCATTGAAGAAGATGCCTAAACGCTAAGCCTAAGTAAATTCAATACCCGGACTGAAAATGCCGATTGAAACTTCATTCAAGGACCCAAAAATGAGGGATTTGGAAGTCCGATAAGTCAGTATGTGAAGTCTCTTGCTTACCAGTAGCGTATCGATGAAGTCCTTCCGGGGACGAAGCTTGAGCAGCGGCTCACTGAGTCGAATGGAGCAGAGCCCGCTCTTCGGCTGGAAGTAGCATATTCCGGCGCAGCTAAATTTCGAAAATGAAAAACAGCTTTGTGCGCAGATACGTACTCACGCGCTAGCTCTGTTCGCACTTAGCATACCTACGCTGAAACGACGAGTCACTACTCACTCTTAGTGAGCAAACATCCCACTCTCAAGCGAGCTCGGCTGGGCTAACGGACTTTACCAGCTCAGGGACAAACTCGGTGTGCTCACTGCTGAGCTCTAACTACTCGCACGTCGAGCTCGTTATGAGTACAGCGAGCTCGACGAGTTACATGTAGAGCGATCGGCCACGACAACGAACGAGCTTAGCATGCTCACAGCAAGACTCTTTTGACTAACATGCGAGCTTATATTGACGACAAACAAGTTCATCCTGCGCCTAAACAGCTTAGCGTGCTCGCAGCTAATCTCATTGAACTTACAAGCATTCCTCAGGCCAACAAGCTTAGCGTGCACCTAACTGAGCTTAGCATGTTCAGGCTCAGTCAACTTACACATAAGCTCATTATGCCAGCGAGCTTCTAAGTGCAGCATGCGCAGAGCTGAGCTCATACTAGTAAGAAGCGAGCTATTTATGCTAACGGTGAGCTCATCATGCCAAAACAGAGCTCGCTTTGAGCCCACGATTAGGCCGACTCTCGTGCTCACGCCGCTGACATGCCAACTTAGCTCAATTCCAGGCAGTGAAGGCTCCACTTACGCTGTCATCCGCTTGCTCCACTCGACGGTGCACGCGGCCAGCGCCCCGTCGAAGAACTGAGTGTTGAACTGCACGAAGGTGGAGTGGAGGTCCGGCGTCGGGTCGATCAGCTCGTAGCTCGGGTCCACGAGGTTGAGCTTGCGCGGCGGCTCGTCGTCTTTCTTGCCGCCTCGCGACGTGGACGGCCGATTGTGGTCCGTGAGCACTGACATTGTGAGAGGCGAAGACGTAGACCCGTTTTCGAGGAAGTGAACTCTGAATGAAGAGAGTCATACGAGTATGTATGTTTTGGGAATACGCGTTCAGGCGAATAAAGAGTTCTTGGGACAAAAACATTTAACTAACTACAGCATGTTTTCTAGGTGTCGCATTCCTACGTTAAGCACACTTCTGTATTTCGTGTCGGCGAGAAAAATAAACGCGAAGAATTCAGTATGTGCTAGCCCGTTTTCCGAATCCGATGACGGTAAGCAATTGTTCTGAAAGTGCACAAGAGAATTCATCAAGTTATCATGCAGTTTAAAAAGCAATTTTATGCGTATATTTCTGAAGAAGCTTAAATTTTCGTGAAATACCACGCGCAATGCAAGCTTACGTAAACCAAGATGTTTCACGCTGGTTGCGCAAATTTGGCATTGTGTTTAACACAAGCTTCCTAGCATCTAAGTCGACGAAATACACGCGAAAAACACAGAAAACACATAGCAGTTCGCTAAGAGACAGTTGCATGCAGAAGTCTATAAGTATTTTCAAGTGTGAAACATAGCAGTCGCCGAACTCGGCTTCAAATCGCATGCTGTACAAGAAGAAAGACATTTTATTGTACTTCTCGAAACAAACAAGCTATAAAGGTAGAAAACTTGAAATACTATCCCGCGCCGCCGTACAATCATTGAGCGGTTTGTGCAAAGACCCGTCTTGTCCTTACGAGCCAGTCTTCTTCGAGTCGGCGGCCGCAGCAGCTCGTCGCTTCTCGGCGTCCTAAATGACATGAAAGCATTAATGAGTTGCAACGGCTGGTTGCTTAAGTCAACGTCAAGTCAATTTTAAACCACACACTCCTCCGGCCCAATAGGAGCTCCTCACCGAGCCAAGATGTTCAGCAAAATGATGGAGTAACCATTGACCAGCTCAGGCCTAGCTTCTAGACGCTTATCACTTAGGGGATGGTGCTCAGTACTGAAGTACTCTAATGTCAAGCATCTCATCATGCACCTGAGCAGGTTGGTATTAACGATACGCAGCAGCTTATCTACCAGAGGAGCAGCTACTGAACCAGGTGAGCAGCTCATCACCGTCATTACAGGGCCTATATAAGCTGCCAAGCTCAGCTCTAATTACGCGCAGTCCTCGCTACGACGACGAGATCTCGTCAGATCTGAGCAACTTGGCTCATTCATTCATCCACTCATACCCTCTCGTCTATCATTCAGGCTCGTACCTCGATGAGCTCGTCCAGCGTGCGTCCCTTGAGCGAGGTGAACGGCGGGAAGTAGAACCATCGAGCGGTGGAAATGTAGAAGGGAACTAAAACCTCCATTGTCCGCATGAATCCCTCCAGCAACTTACGCAGTGATATGAGTCGCAGTCCCCACTTTTGCGTCGGCCTAGTGGCGTAGCGTCCTCGCGAGGAGTTGTACCAGAGGTAGCTGCCGATGGCGAAGGAGCCGAGCGTGCCGGTGACTTTGCACTCGAAGCAGTCCAGCCCGTCCGACGGCGATTGTCCCATTGTGTCCAGGACCGAGCTAGTCTAAAGAAGAAGGTCAGAAACTGGGAAAATTGGCGTGAAGTCAACATTAATGCGCGAGTAAACCACGAGAAAAAAACCGTGGCTAATGGGGTTAAAAGCCGCCTAATTGCTGAGCCTGCTTGCTAGGTGTTGAAGCCGCTCTTTTGTACAACTCACTAGCTCGAAGCCAGGCCAATTCAGTTGCGACCGTTACAAGAGCATAGGACTAACTTTGCGCACAGAATGCTCTCGGAACGCTCAGTACAGGGAAATAGAATGCTGCTGTCTGTTCTTTGCCACATTCCTTGTATGCCTTACATACAGAAATTTTGAGATGGCCCGTATAAAACCAAACGTCTGTACCCGAAGCTGATGAATTTGATTCAATACACGCTTTTCAGTTTGTAAATCGTTAATGCCTCTTCTGTCTACGTTTGCGAGTCCGCCCTATAAATTCGAGAACATACCGTATTTCTTCTAATATAGCCCCACCTCTAATAGAGCCCCCTCTCTAATATAGCCCCACCCAAAGATTTCTAGATACGCATCTGGAGTGTGCGGACTTCAAATCTAAAGCCATATTTGGATAGATAACGATAAATTAAGAATTTTAGAATGGAGAACGAGCCTTACTGATGACAAATAAAATTTAAAATAATTTTTAAAATTTATTTTTTTCCGAAAAAACCCTTCCGAAAATATAGCCCCTGGGGCTATATTCGAAGAAATACGGTAATAAGGGCTGAATCAGACAACACTGTAAACAATTTCGTACCGGCATACTTAATCCGCTTGACACCACTCACTCGCAGCTCGCAGTTTAGAGGAAACAAACATTACGGAGCCCTTCGGAAATATTCTGCATCTAACGCACGATGTCCAGAAAAAACGTCAAGAATTTGCCCGGGCAATTTGGCTAAAACTCAAAAAATTTACCACTCGCAGTCCTTTTGGTTGGAAGCTCTTTTGCGGAAGAGGCCGACACCAGCCGTGGACAATGTGCTGGCACCCAGCCAACTGGTCCCCGCAGCGAACACCGTACGGCTACGCCCTGATCAGGCATTCGAAGCGGCTGACCAGTGGAGGCCCGTCGCGTTTGAACCGTGGAAAGCCTACGAGTACCGGCCGATAAACAAACGTTGATTGTTAGGTTTTATGGACTCTTGTGGACTAATTTCCGGCTGGTGAAAAGCAAATTATTTCGTTGTTTTTACCCAGAATTTTCGGGTCAATGAACGTGCGTTTCAAGGTTCTTGTGCGTTAGGATGCGTATCTATTAGTATCTTTGGGAAACAGCATTAATAAGCTACGAATTTAAGAGCATTCTCAGACGAACCGGTCGCTAAAACACTGCTCGTTCTCAAAGGCTCTGTTTGAGCCAAAACATTTTAAGATTTTTCTTCAAATATTTTTCCCTACTTCATGTCTTCGTCGGTACTGATCGCGATAATGTGCTCTCTTGCAATGCCCTGGAGCAATATTAAGCTTTCTGGTTTAGAGACTCGTACCGTGTTTCATGAGCCGAGCGGACGACGCACGCCCGACGACGCCGGTATCGCTGTTCTCCAGCTACAAGCCCGTGCCCATTCGGCG
>JNEY01000191.1:22084-40585 GCA_020875895.1 Aphelenchus avenae
GCCGGCCGAAGGCCGGCGCCGAAAAATTGCCTTGGTCCCCCCTTTGGTACTTTTCGACAATGTCAAATTTTGCTCTAAAAGTCGGTTTAGACACGTTTTTGAGTGTTTTATAGCTAAATTACCCCGCCGCAGGCGACGCCAGAGCAAATTTTTGGTGTCTCTGGAAAAAATCGTTGAAAAACTGACTAAATTTGGAAATTCCGCCCCTCCCGTCGGAAAAATTGACTTGGAAACACTGCTTTTTGAGTGTTTATTACCTCTAAAATAGCCCGCCGGCGCCGCCAACGCGATTTTTGGGCTTTTTTACCAAAATTGCTCAAAAATTTTATTTGCCTTGGTCCCCGCTTACCCCCTCGCGATGCCCTTGACCCTACCGTACGGGTACGGTACGTACGGCATCGAGTACGGTACGGGTGTCGATCTTTAAACAGAATCCCGTCCCCCCCCCCCCTCTTAGAAGGTTTAACTTAGACTTGGCGGGACGAGCCGATCCAAGCTCCTTTCCGTGCCGTTCTCCGGTTTTTCAAGGCACTACGAAGCGTCAGCACGGGACCATGTTCCGTTCCCGGTTAACACGGATCGGCACGAGCTGAAAACGGCTCCGTTTTCCGTGCCGTGCTCGACGACAAATATTGCCTCGTTTTAAGCAAAATCCTAGCAAATTTTTGGCACTTTCGACCAAAATTCGAAAAATCTGGTCAAAAATGCTCTTTTCTACACTCTTTAAAACGTATAATGTCGATAACATTGTTGTGTGTTGTCTAAGTGTACCTCTTCCTAATGAAAAGCGAGGAATAAATGGATTTTTCTAACCCCCCCCCCGACCCCCCCCCCCGAAACGGCGCCGTGCCGGGCCCGGTACGGCGAATTGCCTTTCCGTGCTCCGCACGGACGGGTCAGCACGGAACGGATTTCGGCACGGGGTTGTATCCGCCAAGTCTAGTTTTACTGGACCCTATGGACATCAAAATAATGTCTTGTTTTGATGTGTACCGTCAGTTCATGCTTTTTATGGCAGCGTTGACATTTCGAGGGCAATGCCAAAAGCTACGAGCTATAAAACTTTGAAAAAAAATCACTTCTACCCTGGGATAATATTCGAGGAAATACGGTATACCTTTGAAGAAACAAGTTACCTTTAAAGGAAACGTTCGAGAACGTCCTTCGTCGTCAGTGTACTTGCGATACCGGCGAGTCGCTGTAAGTTCAGGTGAGACAGACGACAGTCTGGTCCGAACCGTCAGGGGCTTCCCTATCCCTAAGCTGATCTTAAGCTCACTTCTGTGTCTGATCGATGGCGGCACTTCAGCGGCTGCAGGTATCAGTTGTGTTGAGAGGGAACCCTCGGGCATCCGCATCTTGAACGACTCCTTTCGTTGCACTAGAACATCTCGGTAGTGTGCAATAGTGTCGGATAAAGCGAGAACGTTTATGACGGTTTTCTGCCGCGAAATGTGCACGTAGCCGAAGTCCTAAAGGAGTTGGTCGGCTGCTCGGAACTCACTGGGCGGCTTACATCCACTTGTCGGCTGACTTGTCTTATATGATAGGAGGTCGTGTCCGGGTCCGTGACTGTAAGGAGCACTAGGAACGGCGTCTCATCGGCGCTAGAGAGCCGTACCTTCAGGTTACCTCCGCTCTTTTTGTCGGCGATCTAGAAGCACACCTTAAGCCCTGGACACAAAAGCGAGGACGAGTCCGAGTACGCGGAAATCCCTCGGTGTGCTCACAATGAATGTCCTCGAGGACATGTCCACGGCCTCGCACTCAGACTCGAGGTGTTTATAATGCAGGGGATTCACTCTGACTCTGACTCGGATGGTATTTAAGGATGCTTTGGCTGGCTGCTCGTAAAACGCTGTTTATTCTGACAGGCGGCACTCTCGTTCCATTTGTGTACACTTAAATTTTACCGCTACGGCTGCGGCGTTGTTCGCTTATTTTACCATACCTGCTGTTATTGCGAACTCACAGGGGTGTGGATGGGGCGAGAGGGGCGGCCGGGAGGGGGGGGGGGGGACAAGTGTTCACGACTGCGCACTAGTGCTAATGAGTGGTTTAACATGGGACTGTAAACCTCACTTACTTTCAGGAAAAAGCGTTATAGAATCCTGGGAACTTACTTCCACTAGTAAACCCTCGAGAGGTACAGAATTGTGAAGGACTGTTGCGCGGTAGGTAGTCTCGCCAGTAACGTTAGAGCGGAAAGTCAGAGTAATTGTTCCAGCGCGGTCAGATCTGCAAGGAAGGACTGTGTCACAAGAGTTCTAAGTATGGTCAAGTTTTGGGTAAACTAAAAAATTAGCAATCTGGTCAGACATTTCTTTGCCAATTAAGTTGACAAGCGGCTATCGTGGCGCTTGCGGTAGGCTAATGTACAAGAAAAGACTCGGAAATCACATTTAAACTCGATCTAAATGACACAAACTCGGCCTGAAAGAATTGTTCGCTTCGTTCTTCCGCTTTGCTATTTACCGGATTTAAAGGCCCGGTCCGACTCGCGCCGCCTCCGGGCCCCGAGGCCGGGCTTTGACTGGAAGGCCGATTGCCCGGTTGGTTACGGGCGAGACTTGCAGGGCGGACCTGCGGCGCATTGTACCCCCTAGCCTTAGTATGAGGTTCGCATGAACCGTTAAAACTGGAGTGGTTGACTACCTACCTCAAGTCGTACGGAAAGCGACTTTGCAGCCCGTCTAGCTCTGCAATGAGCAAAATTACATCGCTTTCTGAAAGCGACTCTAATGGCAGGCAGCTTCTTTGAAACGACATTTTCGTCAATGGAAGTAGCATTAAAACGTCGAGATATCAGCGAATAATTCCATGGTAGCACACGTCGAATCGATAGCGTCGAGTAAGCGAAGTCGCGACACTCACAAAATGGCTGCCTGCCGGAAAGCGGCCGAGGCGCCTCTGGCCCGCCTCGCAAGTGCAAAATGCAAAAATAGGCGCCCGCTGGCCGACGTTCTCCCTTTCAGTGGTTTTTTTCGACAGGACCATGAGCACGCTTTTCGCTGCTGGAAAGCGACGCTTCCGGTCGTAGCTCCTAGCATTTCTTTTCCACTGAGTCATTCGTGATTAACTCGGCGGAGAGCATGATATGAATGGAGGTATTGCTGTCATTCTGCAGTTTCGATATGAGTAGATACTGACTCATACCTAGGTTAGTCTGCCTACTAGACAGGCTCTCAGCAGAACCACATATCTCTGTGCATATGCAAAATACGTGCAATTGATGCCACTATCGCGGGCTTCGCGGCCTTCGCGGCAACGTCTCTTGCAGACGCAGCATAGGTTGTAGCACGCAAAGCCATGGGTGCCATCCAGCGTTGGGGCGAGTTTTTGAGCGTCCCGACCAGGACTTGTCAAATTTCGACGCCGGGACTGGCACCGGGGCCGCACAACACCCGGATTCCAAGGCCGGGACCGGGACTCCGAGATTTTTGTGGAGATGAAATACACGTATTGACACGATTCTTTTGCGATAGCTAAACAAGTTAAAAGATGAATTTTTTAAAATTTTCTTTCAAAAACTTATCCGTCATCCACGCAAACCTTATTTACCGTTTCTGAGCGTATGTTGTTTCCAAAATAAATACTTTTGATGTAGGCCGACAATCCCTGAAAGCTCAAATAGAGCCTGGACTACGCGATGACCGAGACCAGGACCCAAGCTTCTGCGTTAATGGTTCGCTGAATAAAGTCCCGCACATCAGAAATGTTATTTGCACTAAAAGCGATGTTGAAAAGTGTGGAATGTCAGGAAAAATGCACTAATTTTTGGCCAGAACCGCTCCCTCTTTGGTGGACGCAAAAAAGCGGTTTGCATGGTAATCATCACATTGTGGGGTCCAACTTCCCCACTGCTAACGCTCAAGATCCGAAGAAGTTTGCGGCTCGTCGATTGTTTGTTGTTGTGTCTCGGCGGCGACGTTACCGATCTCTGCCTCGTCCCGCCGCCCGCTCCAAACATTCCCGCAGCTGGTCATTAATCAAGAGCGGCGGAAGGCCGATATTTGGGGCCTTAGCGGCTGAGGCGGATCGCGGGATTTTTCTCCGCCACCGGTTGCGTTCTCCTCCTCCTGCTCCTCCTCAGCCACAGCCGAGGAGATCTTTCGTCGCGTCGTGGTCCGTGGTCACCACCGTTTTTTTCTTCGCAGCGCCGCAGAACCTGTTGGACACGCTGCGCCGCGCATTGCTGCGGCGGTGGCGGAAGGTGGAAGGCAGCGCTGCGCGATGGCGTAATCCCTTTTTCTCCGCCGCACATCTTCTGGCCCCACAGAGTTTTCACCTGTGCCCCTTATGCGCAGGCATAGTTTGCGTCCATTACGCGTTTCGTTTGTTTTCAGCGCTGCAAGGCCAATTAGAATGCCTGGCTGAACTATGCGCCGATGACCTTGAAGTGACGCGAGGCAGACCAGAGGTGATAGTGTTTATGTTCCAGCTGATTGTCCGAAGGTCTCGTCGTGGAATAAGGGCGAAGTTGTTGTACGGGGGCCGGCGCTCTTCAAGCTACCGAGTTCCGTCCCAAGTTTAAAACCTATTCCGACTTTAAAAAACGGCCAGTATCCGATGCCGATTACGATGGCTGGAAGCACCAGCAAGTTCCTTCTCTCCTTTGGACCCTCCCTAGCCCTGGTGTGGCCATGAGACCTACAGCTAGGTATCATGCGTGGTGATCCCTAACCAAACTTGCTTTCCGTTCCGAATGGATTGCATTTCCGCAGGCTACGTGGAGTTTTTCGCTTAGTTACTAACCAGGAATACTCCCATTTGGGGCAAAGGACTGACTGGCTTGGCCTTCGACGCTCTTCATCCGTAGCTCAACCTTCGCCAGCACCTCCCCAGCCCGTCTTGCTTGAAGATAACTAAGCCCGTTGAGCTCTGCAACACTGAAACAAGGTCTTATCCTATAAAAAAACCGAATTAAGAACAGCACAACACATTAGGTTGGAGCAAAGGAGCATAATGAAAACTTTCCTCAGAATGGTGTCATACTTAGGATGATGTGGGACCCGATTCGCTGTCCTCTTACGCTATCACAACGGGCAGGAATCTTGTTTACCTCCGTGATCCGTCACGCTGCGCTGCAATAACATTCACAGCTTTCCTCTTCCTGCCGCCAGGTTACGCAGCGCAGCGCGTGTGGATTTCTCCGTCCTCGCGGGCGCGGAGAAAGTTGTCCTTGCGCCTTTGCGCCGCTCTCAGCGCGATCCTGACGCGTCGCTGGCCCTCCAAAGGACGATGCTCCTGGCTGAAAGAGGGCCATCCCTGGCGCTTATTGTCCCGGAAACCGTCCTTGAAAGGACGCCGCAGTTTTTGTCCACGCAAGGAGAAAGAGGGGCAGGAATGAGGAGGGAGAGAGAAGTGGACGTGATGACGCCACTCCATAACTCACCGGTAATAATGGTGCATCTCCCAGTCGCCGTTGGAGTCTCCCTCTGGCGGCGGATGGAGAAAAGCCCGTAATTATGCCCCACCCAAAATAAGTGGCTTTCGGTCGACGGAGGGAAATTCGATTGCGCCAGTTTTATGAAAGGGAAAACTCGCGAATTTTATGCCCAATTCTAATCCCCTTTTGTCCTTTGCAATTGCCATAACGCTGACGCCGACGTTTTCTGCGGTGTCGTTGAGTGTTTCGGTTGTCCATAAATCTTACTGACAGTCCAGAAGCTGTACCTTGTCACGGGAACTTTTGTGACTAAAACCGTGAAGTCAGCAAGCATGTTAGTCATCTAGCCATATTTTTTCCAGTTTTCCTTTGGGGGACTAAGGGCGAAGGTCATAGGTGTTTGAGCTAAGGCGATGATTGAAGCGGATCGTACCTCTCAATTATCCCGTTCTCGCGAAGCTTTTATAAAAAACCTAGGGAAAGGCATCGCAGTACGTGCCTTTAGTTCAAGTTAATCCTACTTTATAAGAGCTAGGGCTGGGGGAAAATTCGGCTTTCGACTTGGAAGACATTTTTAGTGAAAATTGCTCAGTTGGCTACTAGCGGTTGACCATTCTGGCTCACACGCTTTACACAGCTTCGGATTTGTTATGTTATTCGGTGTTTTTGGGCTTCGGTATTCGGCTTCGGTTTTAAATTTTTGCTTCGACTCGGATCACCTTCGGTCCAGAGCCGAGCCCAGCCCTAATACGAGTGTCCGGGGAAGTTTCCTTTACCTTGCGAAGCATCTATTTACCTTCATAGAATCGGCTAGAAATGTCGATATAGATCGAATTTTTATAGAACAAAGAGGGCTGTTACGCACTCCTAATATTTGTGTTTACTGGTGATTACCAACCGTGTCCGTCATTCGGCTTCGCTTCGGAGTTACCTTGTGCATCTGCGTTTCGCATAAAACTTTCCGTTCCCATTTTGGACTCCCTCCCGCGTCTTCCTTGTTTGTTCCCACAGCACAGGACACAGAACTCGGAGTTTTAAAGACGGGTTTCCCATTAACTTCATTTCTCCCGTTGAGGCAGTTGTTCCACGAGAGACAAATAAGGGAATTTATTTGACTGCCGTCCATAAAAAGTAAACGTCTCTGCAACCGTACAGGTGCTACGGCAGTCCTATCGTACTTTCGGTACGGAGTACACGCGTGGATTAGGTACAGTATGGCTTACGGTACGGGCGGGGTTGGCCAGTACGGAGTACGGTACGACTCCAGTATTTAGCACTAGTACGACCCGTATTTGTTGTTACGTCTACGCTGAAGGCTAGAGCACGCAGGGAGAGAAAGACGTAGACGGCAGAATACGGCACAAGTACAGAAACGGGGACTATACAGGAATATCTAGGGGCGAATTAGCATACTAAGGAACTTGGATGTGATACTTGTAGTCTACCGTACGGTATTACGGACCCTACTGCCGTACCATATTGTACGGTACGGAGTATGGTACGCGTGCCGGTTGCCGAATTTTAATGCCTAAATATGCGCACGAAGGCTAATGGAATACCTACTCGCAACAACTGCACGAGCCTTAGTAGTGTCACTTTCTGCTACCTTTTCAGTTACACTCGGATCAGTGCCCTTTGTTCCGGTATTTTGTACGGCGAAATGCGCGAGGTCGCGGTATAATCGCATGACATTTCGCCTTTCACTTTCCGCGCAACGATCGCATGCCGCATGCGCAATTACGGAGTGGCGGTCAAAAGTAAAGAGAGGCGATAGGAGTTTGTCAAAAGCTTTTTGAATTTCTGCTTGTTTGAGGTGCACGTTTTCTCTTGCCACGTAGCGAGTATTAGTCCACAAACTCTCGCACTTTCGATGCCTCAAAAGTGCTTGCCGTTCGACTGTCGGCTCGAATTAGCCAATCTTGTTAGGACCTTTGGGCAATCTTCTTCATCCAGCGGCGGCCCTGGATCAACAGTGAGGGGTCGGATCACAAGGCGGCGTATGAGTAACCAGCAACCTCCAAACCTGCTGCTTCCATCACCGGTTTCTTCATGGCAAGAAGCTGCTTGTTGCCTGTTGGATGCCCAGTGTTTTTTGGGTGTTAAAAATAGCTCACTTGCTATTTGCTATGTTATAAAATTGCTATAACGAAGATATTCGTTTTTTTTTGTGACAACCCAGGACCGGCATTGGGGCCTGAGTGAACGTTGCCGCCGTACATTGGGCACTGGATGCCCGGTAGCGAAACACATGTTTTTTCAACACAAATGTCTTTCTTAATTTGTGTGTTTGTTTTCCATATTAGTTCTGAGATGAAATTTTCGTCTTCGAAGCGTCCGCAGAACAGACAACGGGTCCTTCGCGATTCCGGTTTATTATGGTTGTGCCACATCTTTCGGTTTTAGGTTCACGATGCGATCCACAATTGAGTGCTCAAGATGACCATAAGTGTGTCCGTGGACCTGACCAACCGTACTCAGCTTTTCGAAGAGACTCATTTTGCTTAAATACGCTGTTACTTTTGCCTCCTGGGAAGGCAGGGAAACCGTTTCAGTTATGCGCCGCTCAACCGGTTCCATCCGCCGCGAATGTGTTTACCGGCGACCTTTCGCCCACGGTCACTGTTTTTACCCGTTCGCTGATGCTCTGCCGGGCCCGTCCATTAACTAACCGACTATTTACTCCGTCCTGGAATTACATTCGCAATGTAATTGGTATGAACTCGCCAAAATTGTGGTTGCGGAAGTTCAAGACGTCTCACGAAAGTTTTTCATGCGGTCAAAGCTTGTTCAGTTTTCTCTGCTTAGCCGATTACGCCACAGTGTACGGGCTCAATAAACGAAAATTTCATCCGTAAATCGGCCTTAATGTCCACTGGCTTCAGGTCCCCTGGCTTCAGAGCTTTGGCTGAGGCTTAGATTTGGCTTAGGCTTAGTCTTGCATTTTACTCTATCGACGCGTAGCCTTGACCAACTGTTCAAATCATGCAAACTTGCTCGCGTGTAGCTTTGAGTCTTTCCATCTAGGTGATAACCTAAACGGGACTTGTAATAATCTCAGTGTTAACATGTTAGGTTTCTAGTCGTTCTAAGCGGCCTGCTCGCAGCCTTCAAAATGTCATGGCATACGTCTTCACTTTTGCCTATCATTCTTGCTGTCAAGTAGCTTGTCCCAGTGAAGATTCTGTTGTATTGTTGATGGGCAGTATTGAGGCGAAAGCAGTCTACTTGGCCTTCAAAAAGCACCTTTAAACCACTTGCTAANGCTTCCAATTTTCGTCCCCCCCCCCTGCTGGCAAACGCAATCCGTTGAAATTACGGAATTCACACTAGGTAAAATGACCAAAATTTTTTGTTATGCTAACAAAGGGTGGGGGTCAAGCGTTTGTTAACAATTGTTAACGAGGGGGAGGGGGGGCCAAAAAGTGCTTTGTTAGCATTACATAATTTCTGGACAGACCCTTTCGAAAAGTGGAAAAGGTCAGCTATACACTGGTTGCGACTATCAGTCGGCCGTGGTAACACTTTGGGAAACGTTGCCGAAACCGGGCAGTATAGTGCAAATCATCTGCTTCAGGCATTCGGCGAGTTCTACAACGTCTCAATGCGCGACATGGAGCTGCTGCTCGTGCTGGTCGAGTCGAAGGACGGAGGCAGGTCGAAGCTGCCGATGACAGTGGAAGTCCTCAATGAGGCAAGCTTTGGTCCATCGAAAATGTTCCTTTTTATGTAGAGGTCAGGCGCCGTACCGTGTCGTACTACTTGCCGTACCGTCTTGCCGCATTGACGGTACGGTTCAGTACGGTACTTATGGACTCAGTACTGCGGTGTACTTGTTCCGTACCGTATTTAGCATAAACGGCACGGAATTTTCGGCTCCCTACGGTACGGGACGGAAGTTGCATTACGGCACGGGTACGGTAGAAGGGGTCAGTACGGCACGGAGAACGGTACAGCGCCATAAAATCCCGTATGCCGTGCCGTCCCGTTTATGCCGTTCCGTGCCTTACTTAATGTAAACTGCACTGTGCTTTTGGCTCTCTATCGGTTCGGCGGGACGGTACGGAGAACTTCTGGTACGGTACGGGCGGCAGTACGGTACAGAGGTCAGTAAGGCAGGGAGAACGGACGGCACGGGGAGGGTTGGCAGCATAAACTATACGTACGTATAATGCGACGAATTGCAGGTCGAGCGGCTAGACAAGTACATCACTGACCTCTCAACAGCGACGGACACGGGTCAAATCCTCAAATTTTCGGACGTCCAATCCTCGCGCGGCTCCATAAACTTCCTCTTCTATGCCTTCAAGGTAAGCGCCTGAGGAAACGGTCGAGTTCCCGGTGTGTTCAAGGCTTTCTCGCTTCCAGTGGGGTCTCGAGATGCAGGAGGAGAATGTCCACAGCAATCACTCGATCGACGAGACGATCCGACTGGACTTTCCGTCGACGTCGATCTTCGGACATGAGTTCAGTGTGGGCTCACACTTCTTCCGGCCGACGATGTACAACGATTCGGAGCCTGTAAGTGTCTCAGGGCCGTATGTAGAATTCTAAGGATCGGGGGGTTCAATAAGTGATTTGCGGCCATTTTGGGCCCATTTTGACCCATTTTAGGGGTCACCCCCTGTTCCCAACCTCCACCCCTCCCCCCTATCCTGAAATCCGGCCTACGGCCCTGATTCCAAACCGGCCCAGCACGCAGTATGGCATGTCATTGGTAAAAGCTTGGGTAAAAGCACACAAGCATGGTACGATACAGCGCCGCACCGTGCTAGTGTATGTCCGTGTGAACAAATGGCGACTGCAACGAAAGGGGCATTGCTAGCAACTCTGTAAATATACTTCTGGGGTCATTAAATTAGGTACGTTTGTCTGCCTTCTTTGGAACATTCTGTACGAACTGATGGGAGCCGAGGCGTGCTAAATACTTTGGGCAACGGTCCTACTAAGCCGGTTAAACAGCCCAAATTACATTTGCAGCCTAGGCTTAAAGACAGTCACCCAAAAGACCACGATCCGTAATACAGCTTAAATTTCCAAGCCGAGGCCAAACACCGTGACCAAAAATACCGTGACCCGAAATGTGATTCAATAGGCGCGATCCAGGTTTTCGCTAGCCTATACAACACGACCCTTTAGCGCCCCACTCGGATCCAGTCCGTGGAGACCATCGCTTTGTGGTACATGCTGCAGACGCACAGTCCCGAAGAGCCCAGGTATTTGCAACAGATTGAGCTGAGCCTCTTCGAAGCGGGGAAGGCGGACAACTTCAGCGACGCGTTCACCTTTCACATGTACGCTGATAAGGTAAGCTTCCAGCCGGGCAGCCTGAAAGATGGGCGTAAGAATGACCTTTGGACCTTTCCAGGTAGCCGGCTACGAAATGGTTGAAGGAAGTCGGCGGACGCTTAATCTCCTCGCCGTCGGCATGGCTCTGATGATCGCCTTCATGAGCATAGCTCTGCGGGACTTCGGATGGCGGGCGCAGGTACAAGTCTCGGCCACGTTGCCCTGGGCTTTTATCGTAGAGGTTTCACAGTGTGTTCCAGTAAGAAAACCTTGTTTTCTTTTGTCGGAAAAGGCTCTTTTCCGAGCCTCGAATATAGGATCCGACATAAACCTGGCGTATTTTCAGAAAAAATATGAAAATATACTAATACAAATAAAACAATAGAAGAGGTAACCCTTCGTTATGGGTTCCAGCGCGTCGCGTATTGTTCCCGAGTTTTTTTCCTTTTGTCCGGCCGGATTTCGTATGGTAGACAAACAGGTTTTTTTTTAGCTAATGTTGGTTCCTTCGGCGATTCTCTCGCCATTCCTCGCGATGGGCGCCACTTTCGGTCTGATGGGATGGGTCGGAATGCAGTACAACTCGGTGATGGCGATCACTCCGTTTCTCATTCTTGGTATTGGCGTGGACGACGCGTTTCTTATGGTAAGTTTACGGTGGCGTCGCCCGGTACAGCAGTGTCGATAACGCGTAGAAACAGAATAAATCCCAAGCACGTCCCGGTACGACCTCACAACTAAATGTTAAGCTCGGCTTAACTTTGACAGACGGGCCTAAATATAAAATTTAGAATTTCACTCCGTAAACCTAGACAAGAGGCTGACAGACGTGCCCCGGCACGTTTAAGCCTTCTTTACCACTCAGGTTGAGGGGTATAAGTTCCTATGTCTTTAAGCTTTTTAGGTTTACTGCGCATACTGCCTGGGGCTTGCCTAAGGCTTAGACCGTAAGGTTAATGAGTACAGCACCCAACAATTCCTAAGCAGACGGAATAATGTGTGTGCATTGACGTTCCTAAATGTAACCTCTTAGGCTTTGCCTACGCTTAAACGCGTGCAAACCCGAACAGAATCATAAGCTGGTGGACTATAGGTAGTCACGGGCTTGAAATGTCTGGCCCGACACTTTTATCGCGAGTCTGCTAGTGTAGTTTCAATACTACACTTGTAAGCTACCTAATAGTGATACAAGAGATAGGAGTAGGTAAGGTAGCAAAGATGTCTCTAATTTAGCTCCATTCGTGGCGTCGACATTCTCCGCTTGTAAAGGACCCAGCGGAGCGAATGGAAGTCGTCGTGCGAGAAGTCGGGCCGTCGGTCTCAATCACCTCCATTACGAACATGCTCGCCTTCACCGTCGGCATTCTGTCGCCGTCTCCAACGGTAAGCATGAGGTCCTCTGGCTGATCCATTTTCATTCGCTTTGCTTAGATGAGCAGTTTTTGCACGTGCACCGCGATCGCCGTCTTCATGGACTTTGTTCTCGAGTTCGCATTCTTCGGACCAACGATGGTGCTCTCGGCGAAGATTTCAAAGAAGCCCACCGAAATCGTCCAGGTCGTCCAGCATAGGTAGGAAGCTTGTCTACGAAAGGCACATTTATCCGACGCACTGGCTCTAGAGGCACCTGGATCCTTACCAGCAACTTAGGGGCGGCTAGTGCGATTAGGAATCTACGCAGTAGTCGTGGGGGCGAAACCCTTTGGTTGTCGGCTGAGGTCGCAGAGAATTTTCCCTAGTTATGCTGGAAGACCCGCTTTTTGGACGAATTTAGTACGGTCAAGAAATAAGCGTTTGAGTGACTGCGGAGCAATTCTGAGGGCGTCGGCATTGCTTCGCGGTTTCCGACGGTCATTTTTTTCTGAATACCACGATCAGGCTCAGGACCTGGATCCCTAAGACACATAGGGCCAGGACCAGAATCTGCCTGTCCTAGCTCAGCATCCGCCAAGTGGGGTAGCGGGCCTTCAGCATTTCCGCGAACGTACCAAACGTAACTGGAAGCATAGTGTCCACAAATGTGTTTATGCAAAAAAGCCTAGTTGTGCGTATGCTTTAGACCCACAACTTGGAATACGTACTCGCGATTTGTCATCTCCAAGTGGGGCAAGGTCGCCTGTTTCGTCGTCATGACCGTGATGTACACCTTCGCCTACTTCGGCGTCCAACAGATGGAGACGACGTTCGAGCCGCAGAAGACCTTCCCCATGGACTCCAGGCTTCAGGACTCGCTGAGGGTCATCGACAGGATCTACAATCAGGTGCTTTCTAGAATTCCATAGCGAAAACTAAGCTTGAAGCTTTAGTACCATCCGATCTCGTTCATCGTCAACCATCCTCCCGATGAGTCAAATGCGACGGAAGTTCACGAATTCTTGGCGATGGTGGACGAACTAGAAGCGATGCCGGGCGTCTACGGACCGAATCAGACGCAGCTATGGTTACGGGACTACTTGAGGGTATGGTCCTGGGATCGTAAGATCCAAACCAATCCCAAATCGAAGGTGAAAAATAAAACAGACGCGAATTCGCATTTTCGAAAAAAGCACACATGGAACAAGCGGGAAATTCCGACTGTGAGCAGGGCTTCAACCTCGACGTCAACTTCGACCTCGACGTCGACCTCGACGCGAGGTCGAGGTAGAGGTCGAGGTTTTTTAAAACCTAGGTCGAGGTCGAAGTCGAGGTAGAGGTTTAGGTAAAAAAGAGGTTTTGACGCATTTTTCCGCTGAATTTTGCGGCATTTCATCCAAAAAAACGACCTAAATTTAAGTAAAGGTTGAAGTCAAGGTCGAGGTTTTTTTAACCAAGGTCGAGGGTCGAGGTCGAGGTTTTTCGGAATTTTTAAGCCCTGACTGTGAGTCCTTAGCGGCGGCCCGTTCCACTTAGTGTTACTTCGGTACTGGACTCAATCTCGATTGTCTCTAGGGCCAAAGCCACGAATGATGCCTATTCCCATAGTCCCAACGCCGAATCCAAGGTTCGATATTGCCACAGTCCTTTCTAACCTTCGTTTAGGCCGAACACGGGTCACTCGAAGCGGTCCGTGACACGAATGCGACGCTGGCAAAGCCAATCTCTTTTCACAAAGTCCCCGATTTCCTGTCGGATCACATGATGGAAGACAAAAACATCGTCCTCTACCACGAAGACAAGTGGGAATTTTGATGTTTTTGCAGTTCATGGGCATTCACTTTAGCGGAACGGTCGTTCTCGACAGTTTCGTCTTCGTCATCGTATCGTATGGCGAACGCGATTGGCACGAGCGTGCCCACTTCATCGAAAGCCTGCGTGATTTGGTCGACCGATACTCGCGGTTCAACGTCACGGTCTTCGACTTCGACTCCACCATATTCGACCTGATCCTGTCGGTTAAGGTGAGTCCCAATGCTCGTGTCCTCTTGGTATGCTCTGTCAGTCAAAGATCGTAACGGGAGTAGATTGGAACCATGAGTCTATAGAGGTTCGAATCTTCCTGGGGCCCATGTTTGGACAGTCGATTAAGGGCGCTTTATGACCCTAGCATAACTTAATCATGTGCAGCCAGCTGGAATTTGGAAGTAGTGATGGGCGGGGTTCTTTGATGGCAGGCTTCGGTACCGAGACTCCAGAACTCTGCCCTGGACTTGAGGCGTCCTGCTTACCGTATTGGTTCTAATATAAGACGAGCTCTAATAGAAGACGAGCCCTAATAGAAGACGAGCGCCAAAAATTTCAAAGTTGACTTATCACAGAGACATGTTTAAAACACGTTTTAGGCAATAACTATTCATTCTAGACGAGAAGTTTTTGTCAGTAAAATTTCGAAAAATTTTGCAAAATCCATAGGGGGGACCCTTTACAACTTTCACGAAAACCTCGAAAATTTGGCCATCGAAAAATAGAAGACATCGTCTTATATTAGAACCAATACGGTATACCGAGTATGTTGGATACCGAGCAACTTCTTCCTGATCTTTTTTCTTTTGACCAACTATTGGCGGGTATCTTCCATCAGTGAACGGAACCTATGCCCAGCCCATTTTGCAAGCAACGCATGTCTGGGAACGCTTGGCCCTTAGTTTGTGCATCGTGGGGCAGTTGAATATACCTTTGAACGTGCCTCAAGTGCGGCCGAGTTCAGCTCAAAGCGGTTCAGGTAACATGTGTTTAGCCGGAGATGATTAAAGCCGTCCTTCTTACCCTCGCGAGCATGACCTGCGTGTGCTTCCTCATCGTACCGAACGTCGTGGACACAGGGATCGCGATTCTCGCTGTACTCTCGATATCTTATAGTCAGTTCCTTTGTCTACAACCGTCCACTTGCCAAGTTTGGATTTTAGCTCTTCTCGGGTCACTCGGACTGTGGGGACAAGAGCTTGACCCGGTTACTCTTGTTAACGTCCTCATGGCGATCGGGTTCTCGGTGGACTTCAGGTAAGTAGAAAAGGTCGCCGCCGCCTGATTGTACTTCGCATTGCACCAGTACGGTACGGAGTACGGTATGGATGCTGTACGTAGTGCCAACGACTGAATAAATGTCAGTCAGAACGGTGCGCGTTTAGCTCCCACATCTGCTACCACTACTACAAGCTCGGCAAGAAGGACACCGGGCGAAGCCCGCACGACGACGAGTGGGCGGTGGAACGTCTATCGAAGGTGCTCGACGGCGTTGGAAGGCCTATGATCGAGGTAAGCAGAGAAGTTTCGGCCTGGCACAGGATCTTGCCTTGGACAGCTCATGGTGCGCAAGGCATTCTATGGAAGATATTCATCATTTCGTTCAGCACCAGAACCAAAAATTCCAAGTGTACTAGTCAGCGACGCTAGCCAGTAATGGCCGGTCGTGACTGTTCCCTATGCATGTCTGGTTTAAAGCCCGGGAGACGTTGTAGACTTTCCACAATCGTTGGTGCAGCGCTACTAGCGCTTTGTGGGAAAATTCCTCCGTAGGACGCTGACTGCATGCATGCCGTCATGGGATTCATCCGTTCTGCATGGGCAAATTACATGCTTAAGCATGCGCATGGTCTTAGAACGCATGATTGCAAACAGCTAGACATGCTATATTTGCCCGCATCCGGTAGCATGAGGTACCGTTTGGTACGCATGAGTTCCCGCATGCATGTCACATGCATGGCATGATGCATGCATTATTCATAACGGAACCTCTTCGTGTGATTAGTGTTGCAGATGATTGATTACACGCATGCAGCAGCATGGTAAGCTACACGCATTCTTTAAATGTTATGTCTACACTGATTGCAGCTTGACGAGACTTACTTTTACTCGATCGTAGTTAATAACCCAATAAGCCCTCTCCCACAGTGCGCCAGCATCACGCCATTTCGAAACTGTTGGCGGTCCTCCCAGCACTTTAGTTTATAGAGACTGCCACAGGATTTTTTAAACATCAACACACCAAGGAAATCATGGCATTAGGACGATCGTTTACGGGCGCCTTTTAGGCAACTCTCTCGACCATCGTGTGCATGCTGCCGCTTTTCTTCATCTCCATCTACATGGTCGCCTCCTTCGCAAAGACCGTCATATGCGTGTGCGTGCTGGGCGTCTTTCACGGGCTCTTCGTCGTTCCAGTACTACTCTCACTAAGCATTCCGTGCTGTTCCGGGCAGAAGGACCGCGCTCGTCCGTCCAGCTCCACGTCGAGCGACCGGACGATGGTCACGATGGAGGACGCCGTCGAGTCGGAGCCGATGATCGCCAACTAATGGCCAACTCTCAGAGAATATCCCATCGAATTTCCATTTGTCAACAGTGCCGTAAATTGCACAAAGGGCCAATACTTATCCAAACGTTGTCTATTCTCACCCTAAATTCTCGAGTTCGTTACATGGCCCAAGTTGAGTGTCTCTTCACAATATTTTTGATCATCATATTTGCCGGTTCTCTTCAGGGATCTTATGATTCTTCCGTGGCCAGTAGTTCACGTTTGTAATTGTGTGATAGACATGCGGGTAATAAAAATACATATTGAAACAAGATACCTGGATCTTTTCGACTGGGACAACGCATGGTAGGGTACTCCAAAACGTCATTTTCATCGAGACTTAATCGTATGCGCAAGTTCAAATACGGCTCAACCAAAGGACTTTGAACTGTGCATTGAACACATACCAGCAGTAGCTGCAAGCCACGTAAACATTGCTCACAAATCCAATACAAAAGCTTTTAGTGAACGATATTGCTGATTTGTCATGTAAGGCGGACATTCTGGATTTGAAACAGACCAAACACCGGTACGCTCTCTTTGGGCAAATCAAACAGTCGTCCGCACTCAACCTTTGTTCTGTAGTCTACTTTGCTTATGCTTACCGAAGAGAGCTTCTCTCTATCGAAACAATGTTTGTTTAGCTCAAAGACGACTCGTTTAAATTTCTGCCAGACTTGCAGAATCGGGGCCTTCGAATTTTAAATCCAAGGCTTAGCAAGCGTTGAGTGTAGTTTTATGCGCTCCGTTCGTGACCAGTATTTGCCGAGCTACAGGCACTGCAGAATCACTTATTTAGCACTTGGTCTCCCAGCGCATTTGCTAACTCGGCAAAACTTTTCATTTGCTTGTCGTAACTTCCAACTGACCTGCGTCATGGTTCGTACATCCAGCCTTCGTAAGGTACGTTGCTACGCACTTTCGTAGACGCAGACCATGCACTGACCACTATTCAGCTCCCGTATGTCCTGGTCCTAAGCACCCCAGCTCTTATGAGAAACTTTACGTCTCTACATACTACTCGTCAAGCGCGATTTGCATACAATCCATGATTCATTTCATATTACAAGCCTTTTTGTCTTGCACTTCATAAAGTTTGTTCCGAGTGACAAAGACTGGACAGCCCAAAGCCTTTGTTTCCTCACATGCTTGCACGGAAAAAGCTACAAGCCCGAGGCGATGGGTCCGGTTCCAAAGCACGATGCTGCGAGCTAGTCTATTGTCAGGACTTGTAACCACTGCTACCTTCTTTTTAAAACTATCAGGCTTTTAGCGTCGTGGTGAGCGACTAAGTTACTGGGACGCGGCACGAAAGCGAATCCGCGAAGGTCCAAATCATCAGTCGGCAGAACAGTCGCTTGAGCAAATTCGCAGGTACTTCGCCGACGAAGATGAGCTCAGTGTCCCTTCGTTGCTGGTCTCGCTCATTTGTCCAATGAGAAGGCGGCACCTCAATGTGATGAGAACTTGTTCGCTTAGATCTCCAACAAGCGAATCACGGAAGCGGCACGCGGGGCGGAGTGCACTCACTTTCAGTTCTTCGATTTAAGCGGCTTCCTCAAAATGCAGAGCCGAACGCCGTACTGGGACTGCCCGTTCGTTTCGTGCAAGAAGGCGATTTCGCTCGACACCATCGTTATCGACAAGTCAGTTTTGTTTGTGTTGGGAAAACGCAAACAATTTCTTATTAGGTACTTCAACGGAGTACTCGCAGAGCTGAGGAAAAGCGGTTCTCCAGCGAACAAGATCGAGCTACTGCCAGATGGTACCTGGAAGCCGGTCGAAAGCAACGAGCCGACGATGGTCAGTCACCGAATCAACGATATCGGTGACGATGATGTGCAAGAAATCTGCGATGATGCGATCGGACAGCATGCAAGTCGAAATTTCGCGTCTAGCTTATTGCCCATATGGGTAACCCTAGTCCGTTCCGCCTCGAGTTCCACAGTGTATTATTGTTGTGCATGCGGTACCTCTTATTTTGTGGAAAGTCTACCATGGGTAGCATGCGGTAGTGTTCGGGACGGGCCGTGCGAAACGGCTCGTTCCCGTGAACCATGCCCGTTTTTCACGGGACGGGGAACGGCACGGGGGGGGGGGGCGTCGAGCACGGGGA
>JNEY01000191.1:41042-79969 GCA_020875895.1 Aphelenchus avenae
GGGGGGGGGGGGTCTTCCCGAACACTAGCATGCGGATCGATGCGCTCAGAAAAGTCAACGAAAGCACAAGGAGAGACCCCTTAGACCAATTAGGGAATCGACTTATTATCCTCTGGTTCAACAGTTTCTCATGAGCCAAACTGTATGCGGAATTGCTTAGTATGCATGACTGCACACAGCATGACATTTGACAGCGGCCTCAAATTCGGAACTTTGGCATATCAGGCCACCGATTTAGGCTATGTAATAGCGAGCTACTTGTTTCCCTCTAGGTCGACCAGGCGCCAACCGTTAAAATCTCCGTGCTCCATGAGCTCCACCAGATGACCGGCGACCTCTTTCGACAGTTTAACGGCCTAGGGTACAAGCGGCTATCGGGGCCAACTGATGCGCTGTTCAAGATGAACGGGTACATCAAGCAGCAAATTCGCAAGGCAACTGAAGCACATGCGACACGTCGAGCCGGGAGCGATGCCATCGAACGACAGAAGGTAAGGGATGCTGGGCATAGGTGTATCGTAATCGAACCTTCTTAAAGCGGGCCATAATTACAAAATCCTTTTCATTAGATCACAAACCATTTACCCTTTACAAATAGTTACTATGTAAACATCGTTATCTTGCCTAATTGACGTGGGACCTGTTAAATCTACAGATGGGGCCGGGAGAGAATTTTATAATTTCGGTGCGTCTTCAGTGCATTCACTAGAAAGCCTATAACCCTAAAACTACATTCAGAAATCATGTGACAAATAAAAATAATAACATCTGATCAGGGCATTTTGATTCATGCGAAATTGTAGGTGCATCGTTTTCGACTGGACAACGAAGCGCTACTGAACGTCTTTGCTCTGCTTGATAGGCTCCAGTTGGACAAGCTTCAGTACTGCTGCCGTCAGTACCGAAAGCTAATCGACGAAGGCTTGAGTGGCAGTTGCCTGAGGCTTATTGGTTGCGTGGAAATAGAAGGTAGGTGTAAGAGTTAAGTTTTTCGACTTTGAAGAATCTAAAACTTAGGTGCATTCCGAATAACAGAATTACTGCCTTTCTGCATAAGCCACCGTACCATTGCGACCCACCACTAACTACGGATCTCGCTTTTTTTAGTAAAGCTCGTTTTAGTAAATCCATGAAAAAGCTCGTTTTAGTAAATTCCTGCGGAAGCTCGTTTTAGTAAATCCATGAAAAAGCTCGTTTTAGTAAATTCCGCGAAAAGCTCGTTTTAATAAATTTTCGCAGTTTTTGGTGCACTGTTATGCACAGTGTGTTGTGTGTCCTATAGTGAATCTCCTGATGAAAGACTTTGGAAGGTACGTTCCATCTAAAATTCGGTTCACTTAGCGGCTTCTATGCGTAAGCCCTGGAGTGTAGGGACCCGCGGAACAAAGTGATCCGATCCGTGGGGAAACCCCGACAGTGAGGGTAATCTTCGCATGTTCGGTAGAGCTAATGGCCCTCCCCAAAGGGAGGGCTTCCAAAAACGTGTTCGAGCAATTCTCCCCTTTGTGGAACCCCCGCCTGAAAAGTGCACAAATGGACAACCAGAAAGCATCTCATGCCCACCCCGAAGGGCGGACTCCAAAAATTTACTGCGGCGGGTATGGGTGTGCGGAACTTCTTGCAATTCCATAGCGGCCTGCCTCTTCAGTGCCTTTTCAGGCGGGGTGATTCACGCATTACGGGAGCCCTTGTTGAGAGCGTGAGTTTTCAGCGGCTGTGGGGTACGGCGAGACGAGACGGCGGGAGAAGCGCAAGGATCGGCGGATATTTACTAAAATGAGCTTTGTGATGGATTTACTAAAACGAGCTTCCGCGGGAATTTACTAAAATAAGCTTTTTGATGGATTTACTAAAACGAGCTTCTGCGAAAATTTACTAAAACGAGCTTTTTCATGGATTTACTAAAACGAGTTTTACTAAAAAAAGCGCGACCGCTAACTACGTATGAGATCGATTCGTCTGGCGCTCGGCAAATGCTTTCTGTCGCTTCCGCAGATCCGCACTTCAGCCAACGTCTCGCGGATATATGTCGAAGCGCTGTAGTCGACGTATTTGAGCTCAAGAACACGTTCTTATATGACCGTTTCGCCCACGCTATCGAAAGCTGCGGTGCAGAGCTAAGAGTTTCGGGATCACTGACGTTTGACTCCGCTTGCGAAGTCACCACGTCAAGTAGCATTTGACTGCTGCTGAAGTCATTTACAATCCTCAAGGAAGTCGACTTCAGCGAGCTAACGATGCGGACCGGCACAAAGATGTCCAGCGGCTATGCTGACAACCGCGTCGATGACAAATTCCTTCAGTTCTGCGCCGAGCACGGCATCGCTCACTTACGGTTTCGATCACTAGGTAAAAGGGAGGCTTTGTTCACTGCCGATGGCATAATCCATTACCTGCTCGACGACGCTAGAAGCTGCACGGCACGTCAGCTGATCTTCGACCTTGTGCATGTGTTCCCCATCAAGTTCATTGAACGTCTCATCGAGGTAGGCACTTATATTCCATGGAAACTGCCAATCCTTTTTATACGGACCGCTCCCCTTAGTTGCGGTCTACGTGCCAGAAAAGTTTATGGGCACGCAAAATATGCTTAAAATGTATGTTAGCGCACCATTGACGTTTTGGGTATGTTCCATTCTCACAAAGCTGTGCCAAAGCAAAGTTGTAGCCTTTCTCAGTTTTCAGGAGGGCCATTTTGGAGGACTTTCTGAAGCAATGTCCCGGATCATTAGGGGACTCGCGGTATCCGGGCAAACATAGAAACCAGTAGCTACAGGGCAATATGGAACTAACAAGATGGCTTGCAGGAATCGAAGCGCTCAGAAAGCCGACACAAGGTCATCTTAAGTTTCCAGTGTGTTACTCGGAAGAACTTGGCGAATTTGGAATTTCTCGACTCGATGGCGGATGCTATCGACAGGGACCTGGAAGGTGGCTCTCCGGGCGACATATTCTACAGTTTTTCACATGCTGTCCCCTTCCACTTTTATGCGCGAGAGAACCCCCGAAGGCCCGGTGACCTCGTTCTCACGAAGAGGTTGTGGTACTTGCGCGGAATCACTGACGCGGAAACGGAAGAACTCTTGGACTTAGTTGTCCCTCCACGGCTGAAGTAAATGTTTGTTTCTATTGTTCTCTCTTGCTGGTTGAAGTTCGCTTAAGTCTGAATTGAGGTAGACGTTCAAGTATGTTGACAAGGACGCAGTTGTTTTTTTGCCAGTTTCCCTCAATGCCTCCTCGTCCTTATACACTAAAGGGCTGGTGAATGTCTGTGACAAAAAAAAAACTTTTGCTATCGCTTAAAATTTGGTATCATTCGATAGGGCTTCTGAAGTTGCGAAAAACTGGAAAGTTTCAGCCGGATCGGTTTGCTATAAAAAAGTTAATCGATAAAAATTTCGTAATCTAGCTGCTGCTTGCATGCGATAGCGAGCGCTATGGAAGCATGCGCATGAACCAAGGTCTTGCTGGAACATTCCGTCGGCTCAACACTATGGCGCTGTGTTTCGTTAGCCGGACAAGAAATTTGGATTGGATTCGCAAAGCGACAGGCAATTGGCATAAGAGAAACTTCCCAACATTGTCGAATGTGACGAGACACGTGACTTACTTTGAGAAACTGCCGAGTCACTTTGTTCTTGAGCACATAACGAAAGCCACGCTGATGCTATCCGAATTCCAAAAACTGCACTCTGATTCGTACTTCCGACGTGTTCTCAATTTCGATAGCTTGTCCGTTGCGTAATTCGGCATTTTAAAAGTCTTAATGCCAAGTTTGTAGCAGGATCTAAATCGGTTCCCATAGAGGTCCTGTTACGTGTCCTAAGTAGTCGGGACGTAAATGTAAGTGCGCGTGCGCGCCTTTGCCACAGTTCAACGATGCCAGCCGTTTTGTCCGTCGGTTTTGTACTAGCCCTTACGCATCGCCGCACCTCGTTGTGATGGCTTATATACGTTGAACGAAACTTATAGTAGACTCAAGCCTTCCTTCCGATATGGGTGGGACTTGCTTATTTCGGCCGCGAGAACGAGCTCAGGCTCACTATAACTAGCTTAGGCTCATATTACAAGACTAGGCTCACTATGTTCGTCAGTATGGTTGAGCTCTACTGATAAAGCCCCACCATATTATCTGAAGAATGAACACGTTGATAGTTTACACGTCCATTTGTGTGGAATTCATATTTCTGCTGTTCCACCTGAGCGTCACTGTGGTCGTCGTCCATAGGGTTCGCAAGAAGGACGTACATTTTCGCTCTGCGTTCTTCGTGATATTCACGACTCAGTGCATCTGTGACGTCTTCGGCTACGTCGTGGTGAGCTTTGACGGTAAAAATCATGTTTTCTGTTAACTGATCAGCTTCGACGCAGTGGCTTCTAGGAATCTAATTTATACAAGCCCTTGAAAAGGAGACTTCTTGAATGGAAGATATTAGTTTCATTTAATTGTATCGGACACGACATCCGCATAAGAGGATGGGGGTGACGTGCCGCAAGGAATTCAAAGTTCGAAACGAGACCTATGCACGCAGTTGAAACATTTCTATAAGGGAACGTCCAGAAATTATGCTAGCCAACAAAGCACTTTTTTGACCCCCCCCCCTCCCCCTTGTTAACAGTTGTTAACAGCCGCTTGACCCTTGTTAGCTAACAAAAAAACTTTTTGGTCATTTTACCTAGTGTGAATTCCGGACTTACAACGAATTGCGGTTGCCAGCATGTGTAATCGAAAATTGGATGCGGGGCAGGTCATAAAAAATGGCCCGCCGCAGGCGATACCAACGAAATTTTAGGGTCAAAATTGCTCATGCCAAGCGAAAATTTCGCTTGTCGGCGCCTGCGGCGGGCATTTTTTCACCGCCTGCTGTTAACGTTAACACCCCCCCCCCCTATGTTAACAATGGTTAACAAATCGCTGACCCCCCCATGTTAGGCTAACGTAATTTCTGGACGCTCCCTAATTGCGTCGGTGTCGGAAAGTTGCGACAGCGCAGGAAATTTGGAAATGATTTCGCGTTTTGCACCAGGCGGAAAACGCTAAACAATCCCCAAAATGTGGGGTTGGTTTCGGATGGAATTCGGGAAGGGTAAAATACTTTAGCCGTTCCTGTTAAGCATGCGACTCCAAAAAGTGCCATGTGATGATTTCTTACATGACAATCATAATTCGTATGTTCTTGCGACGCTGCAAGTCTACCATGCATAACGCCATTTGACCCAGGAAGCTAGTACGCCAATGGGGCTTTAGAAAATGAGACAACTTTAGGGTTCTCTCGTCGTTCACTTCATGCAGCTGAAGCTCGTCCCTCGCCAGTTTTTGGAGTCACAAGTCTTTTGTCAGTTGTGCCTTTTCACGTCGGCTTACTTCACGTTTTTCGAGTACCTCGCCCACATGACGATCGCCATGAATCGCTATGCAGTGATCGTCCACCCGACGGTCTCGCACAAAGTTGGTTCAAGTCTCGTTTTTCTTTTTTTCATGTTTGACGGCCGAGACTTTGTCGGCGTAACAAAAACAGACAATACTAGAAGGCTCTGCCGTATCGATTTGTATGAGGACGAACATTTCGGTTGAGAGACCCCGAAAGGAAGAAGAGAGGACGGGTGCAATTTCGATGGGTATTGGCGCCCTTTAGCAAGGTTGAACCTCTAATCTTCGTGTAAATCACTCTACTTTGATTAGCCGTACACCGAGCATCGAAGACGCCAAATCCGAGTTGTATCGTATTACAAAGAGCCAGCGGTGGGTAAAGCGAATAGTGCCACTGAAACAAATGTTGACGCCGGTCTAGGACGTGGTCCGCAGTGAACATCCTTGCGTAGTTATAGCAGCTAAGACCTAATACAATCCATCCATCGATACAATTAATGGATCGTTCCAGCTTCGAAGACAACGCTACATTGTGGTAATTATCGTGTTACTTTTGGTCGTACCGCTGGGTCTGGCATTCGTCCGACTGTTCAACAATATCACTTACATGGAAAGCCCCGATGGTTTTGTTCTCCGAGGAACGAACTCGCTGATTAGCACCGTGAGGATGTGGACTTGACGGGGGGGGGGGGTTACATGCAGTCAAGGGACTTCATCCGATCTATGACTTGGACCGGAATGGAACGGTTAGAAAAGACCATTTGAAGAACCCGTTCAACCCTTACTAGTGTCGGTACTATCGTCCTATGGGGCACCCATTATAGGGGGGGGGGGGGAATCACTTTTTGCCAATAAAGGGGGCCATGGCTTTCTTAAGGGGAATTGTTTCTGTCATAAAACCACTGAAACCACCATAGAAAAGGTGCTTGGCCTCCCCTTTACTCAAATTGTTGAAAACTTGTGCCCTCTTTAAGTTTTTTGCCCCCCCCTCCCCCTTATAATGGATCGCCCCCTATAGGATGATAGTACCCTAGCGTCCTCTTTCCGATGATTACAAAACAAACGCCTAACGCCAAGTTATCTTTTGAGAAAATGGATCGTTGCGTCGAAAAGAGTCTTACCATGCAGAAATTGTTGCTCCATCTCAACCAAACATTTGCTTATCGCTTTAAAAGAGTTGCTCAGAAAACGGGTAGAACGGCTCTTTTGAGAACGATTGGGAACGAAAACGTTAAATGTCAGATCGAAGCTGGGGACGCGGAGGGAAATTCAGCCAAACGTCGCAGCTCTATTCTATTCGGACGGAGGCTTTGTTATAACCTGGACTGGCCTAGGCTACCGGCTTGATCTCACTATCGGTGAGCTCGATATCGTGCGCCGTGAGCGTCGTGCTCGAGGTGACGACGCTGATCGTGTACCGAAAGCTGAGTGCCCACTCACAGAAGGAGCGGCTCGAGGACTACAAATTGCTGCGTAAGTGTTCCACCCTTTTGTAGAAGAAAATGATCTCTTTCAATGCTCATGCGCTAGGGCATTGCGGGAATCGGCATCGGTCATTTTGGAGTGTAAATGGGAATTGAAATCCACGAAAACCCTTCGATTTATATTGCGTTTTTTCGAACTCGCCGCAGGGGACATCGATGAAATTTTGGATTGAAAAATTCAGTGAAAATGTGCTCTGCCGGCGCCCAGTGGCGGGCCATTCATCTTTAGCCCTCAGAAAGCATGGTTACCGGCATTTGTGGTAATATAGTGTACGCTTTCCTTGGCCTTATCTCACAGTTCTACGCATCGTTTTGTTACCTGGCTACGTACCTCGTCGCACCACTATTCCCTCAGATCATGGCGGTTCTGCCACAGCTTTGGCCCTACGTCGCGGACTTATTGACCTTGTCCGGGTCCGTCTGCTTGTTCGTAACGAGGTAAGCTCGTGCTTCTCGGACGGACTAAGCTACAGACAGCGTGGGTCAGTAACTATAGACCTACCTAACCTTGATTCAGCGGAGCCTTGAGGAAAGCGTATGTCGAATTTTACGGTTTGCATTATTCGAGCAACGAAGTCCAATTTCTCCGTGCTTCTGCGACCACACAAGCCTAGCGATGATGGACCTGCAACAAGCGGCACGTAGACGAAAGTACACTTGTCTCACTCCTGTTTACTGCCATACATACCGTTCTTGACCCTTCTGTGCCTACCCTTCCCTTCCGTACACGAATGAACCCTTCTTACCCTCCTAAGTATCTCTCGTCGCAGCATCCGTGGGCCCTACCACTGTTTCTCAGGCTGATTCAGTTTGATTCTGACACATTTTAAGCCAAAAATTGACCTCGAGGAGCTGAACTGCCATAAAAACATATTCAGGGGGGCTATTCCACAAGAGTACCGCATTGGTGAACAAAGGGACCACGTGGATCGATTGCGGTTGGCAAAAGTTTCGTCCAACCTGTCCTCGGCCAAAAGACGTCTCCACGGCTCGCTTGAAATACGGTGAGGCGTGCGCACCTCTATGCACGATGGTCCGCGAGCGTCTTCGTACACGTCGGCGCCGTGAAAACAGTTTATGCATAACACACATTTTACTATACTCTTTGACGTGGTACACCTCCCGTATGATACATCGAACAAACGAGTAAACTATGACAAACATTCAGTGAAAGGCATTCGGGTGATTGACTAGAGCCAGAGAGATCTTCAGCGACATCCAAATGACTGGTCGTTGCTTAGTCTCCGCGCAGTGTGAGACGCTCGTCGATGCTCTTGGAGAGGTTGCTGTATGCGTCCTCGTCGATCCACGGCACCCGTCCGGCGTTACGGAAGTCCGCGGCAGAGATCGGCTTACCGAGAAGCGGTTGCTGAAAAGCAATCATTTATCGACGGACACTAATCATGAGAGTCGCAGGCGAGCTAAGCATGGTGGTAAGATGCCCGTCTACTTTCGAAGGAAACGTTTTATCCATCTTAACCTTTGTGGGTCAAGCTTCACTCCTTTGCAGTTTTTGTCGCAGATTCCTGCCAGAAGCTGGTCGCAAGCGAAGTAGGGAAGGAGAGGCGAGGTGATTTGTTCACGGTTTTGTCGACTCGCCCCGGTTAAAAAGGATGGATTGGCGGGAGCCGTAGCCGTAATTTTTCGAACCTTGACCTTTCCTTGGAAGTCGGATACAAGTTTGTTGGCCTGCTTCCACCCTAAACATGATGAAGCGCGCCATGCACCACTACACAGATTAAGCCCCATTCACGACGGAACCGGTCAGGACGTCTTATTCAGGGTAATGCCCTTTTTCGTGTTGTGAGCACCTGTCGGATCGAACGTGTCCTAGCATCGGCCAGGAAACCGGTCATCTTTCTGTCTGGCGTTCAGCAGTACAGCACGAAAGCAACCGTAGGAACCGGCGTGCCGTTTTCACGGGGCGACGGCTCCGCGCGGCGCTTTCCATCCCACACCTCGTGCCGGAAAACGGCACAGCCCGACAGTAGACGCTGTTCCGTGCCGTTTCGGTGGAGAACTTCACAGAGAACGGCCGTTTTTCAGTCATGCCATTTTTTGTGCCATGTTCCATGGAACGGAAAACGTCACGTAGGGCTGAGCACGGAAGGGTAGTCGGAACGGGGGTGTTATCACGGAACGGAAGTCGGCACGGTGGGGTCAGCACGGAAAAGAACTCGCACGGCGTGGGGGGAGGGGCGACGTCTACGGCATCGCGCATGCTCTGGTCGATGTCGTACCGATTCTATTGTGGATGGAGTCTTAAGAGCAGGAACGCTGATTAAGCGCGATCCGGGGCGTCACGCAGACTTGCTCACGTTCCATTCCCTGAGGACTGTCAGTTTAAGCGCTGCCCTGTTAGTACATTCGGCGATTGTCTAGTTCAAGTTTTGGGCCTAATCTTTCCCTTAGCCTACTACTCACCCTGAGCGTCTCGATTTCCCCGCTCTCCACTTTAATGGCCGCGTCGACGAACTGGTCGATGTTGAGGTTCTCGATTTCCGCCTCGGGCAGATTGAATTGGTCGCCGAGGTTCTTCACCAGCTGCTTCATCGTGAGCCTGAAGTGCATTAGCGTTCGTTTACGGCACTTTTACGGCTTTGTTTTCGCGTTCCAAGCGCCTGATTCACGGAAGTGGCCGTATACTTCCCAAAAATCCTCTGCAGATTGGAAAAAGTCCCCGTAAATTCTGGGCAACAGGGTTGTGACGGAAGTACAATTTGCGGCGGTTTTAGAACTCCGACTTCCGATAAAGAATCGGAAACAGGAGCCTTTAAGTCCTTGGCAAGAAGGGCTCCCCTCTGGCATCGACCTGGTCCAACCTGATATTTTCGACAATCCATTACAGCGCAAAAACCATTTATAGTTTTTGCGCTGTTTTGGCTTGATTCATTTTCGATGGGAGTTTTTTCTTTTCTCATTACGAGAACGATTTGGTTCCGATGCCTGGTTTTGTTTTAAATTTCGGTGCCAACAGATTCCTGATGCGCAAAAAACCGTCCGCTTTGAGGTACCTACTTTTTGGCGCCAAACCAGATGCTGACGTTCTCCACGTGATCGAGTTTACGACCGAAGTAGTGGAGTCGCTTGAGGTAGTCGGCCGCGATTTCAATCGCACTCGTTGTCAGCGCCAGTCCAATCGCGCAGTAGATGAGCGTGAAGGGCAAGTAGCGCTCACTGAAAACTGGTCAGAGCTTTGTAGCGCTCACTGAAAAATCGGGCTGTGGAAGTCGTACCTCTCGGGAATGATGTCGCCAAGGCCGATGGTCGTCAAAGTGACGAAATTGAAGTAGATGGCCTGAAAAGGACTTTTAGGCTGGAAAACAATATATTAGAAGGCTGGGACTCAACATGAAATTGTCTATTCGTATTCTGTTCTGCCTTTGAACTGGCTCGGTCCGTTCCCCTGTGATCCATTATGTTCCGTCCTGGCAGCCATGTTTCTGAGCGGCGATGCAGATCACTTCTCACTTAGAACTATTTACGTCTCTAATCGACTGCTTGATCGACCTCGCGGATCTAAGTGCTTTGGGGCCATTAACCGGACCGCACAATACGCTTTATAACTTTCCGGTTTACTGGTGAAAAAGGGAAGCCTAGTGAATGCGCCATAGCGTCGTCATCGTTTTTTTCCTGGGCCGCTGAGTCTTTCGTGCACCTCAGTGATGTGGACATCACTTGGAGACCGATAAAGAGACTGGCATACCGAAACTCTCGGTATCGATACCCCTGCCCAGGTGCAGCTAGCCGAAGCGTGAGGGCATGTATGATCACATTTTCCTCTTCGATGCCCCGCTCGACGTTCAGGCAAAACAAGGTTAGCCGTAGTGTTTTCCGAGCGCAAAATATCCCGCCGCAGGCGCTTCCAGAGCGATTTTAAGGGTCACATTATAAAAATTTCAATGTAAATTTTATACTAGCTACGTCCTTGAATTCTAGGATAGTGGTTGGAGCTCTGGGACAGGGGGTTGGACCCCTACAATAGGTTAGAAAGGCCCCCCTCCCGCTAAATATGGCCCTGCATGGGGTACGCATCTCTAATCATGCAAACTACCTTGAAGTAGTCCATCTCCGGCTCGTAGAGCGATATGGCGAGCGAGCCGAGCGCTATGTAGATCACGAACGCGATGAAGAGCTCCGCCGCGTTCTGATGCACATTCTCTTCGCCGTCTTCCGATGAGACTTCCGACTCCGTCGCTTCCATCGTTCTGAGCGTCGGAAGCTCTGTCCTCTCCGAGTCGGATGGACTCAGAAGGCGCTTCTCCTTGCTTCGATAGATGCAAAGTCGGCGAAGCGACCGCCAGAGTTTCCTAGAAAAGATCGAGTGCGGAGCTTTTCCGAAGGGGAATTTAGGTACCTTAAGACTTTCCGGACTCCCTTCATGAAGTTCTTGAGCATTTGAGCGAGGAACTTGCCAAGGTTCGCAATGACCAGCATCGTTAATGGCTGAAACGAGATTGCTGAGAGCGGTATTTTAGAATTTTATGCATGTGCCACGCGTTGAAGCGTTGTAAATTTTTGGAGTTGGGGTTATTTTCTGCTTTAGAATATTGAGAGTATTCTGAATTAGCGAATTTTTGGAATAATTTTAGTACTTCTTTCGTTTATTTATATAGTTTATTAAGCCTAGCTACCGCCAGCCGAATTTTTCTACAGGATATGCGAAAGAAATTAATTGTTTTAGGTTTTATTTCAAACGCTCAGATCGTTGAGGTACAACAAATTTTTCCCTTGCGCAACTTCGAGGCCACTAATGTCAAGCTGCTGACTTACCACTCCGATCAAACCGTAGAAAATTACGAACAGTCGACCCCGTGTCGTTTGCGGCGCCACGTTTCCGTACCCTAAAATTAACGCGCATGAGTCGTAGCCATTATCTCGCAGAATGGACCGGTGTCGTACGGCTTCGCCGCCTTAACCCTGCAGGGGAACGTACCGATAGTGGTGATCACAGTGAAGCAGAAGAGGACCGAGTCCTTCATCGACCAGTACTCCCAGTCCTCCAGCTCTGTGGGAGGCTCTTCGGTCGTCGAGGAAGAAGCGTCCTCGAATGTACCAATCACTCCGAGTTCTGTAAAAAGAAGCTGCTCATTCCAGGCTAGATGGGGAATCGGGAACGGCATCGAATAGCTCGCCCTTCGTTGTAATCGGAATCGGATCATGCCAAGGCCGATTCCACCAAATGTCGGCAACCGGTAGCCGTACTGTACTGACCCGCGTACCATACTCCGTACCGTACTGACCCCTACCATACTCTACTCCGTACCATACGGACCCCAGCCATACTCCGTTCCCTACTGACGACCTCCGAAGAGTGCCAGTACGGCACAGTACGGGCCGAAGAATGCCGGTCACTTTTGGAATTGAAACCAGTACCGGCATCGTTTCTTGAAATTTCGAAACATGATCAGGTCGGAATCGGCCCCGTATTCTCAAGAGCGCCCACCCCTGGTCCATTCTGACTTTCAGACGGAACTGCCCTGCACACGAGTCCCTACCTTTCTCGACGGCCCTCTGAAATCGATGCCTTAGCGTGTCGTCGAAGCAGTGATTCAGCGCTTCGTAGAGGTCGTCGTGCATAGCGTCGAAGGCGCACTGCTTCGCTATCGTCGAATTCTTCAGCACGTCAGTGACGCATCGACGCTTTAGGTAGGGGTCTAGAACAACGCGATCATGTAAATTGACCTGCCGGTAGACGCCCATCGGTTCGGTCCGAAAATCGAATTTTTCCATTCAGCTGGATAAAACGCTGCTAAGCGTCCACTGGCGGAAGTTTACACTCTTTTGGACAACATGATTTTGCTCGTTTTCCGCCGGCATCACCTGCGCGATCGAGGATCTTGTCATGCTGGCCCAAATTTGGCCAAATGCGTCCAATGCACTGGTCTTCGATTTCGGATTGGGCATTCGGTGCTTTCATTTCAGAAGAAACGGATTCGGCGTTACTTTTTCATATTTTCGGATTCGGTTTAAATTTTTAAAATCCTCCATCCATGATGATAGGTGGACATCGACGTACCATATTTCACGTCCCATCCGAGCTTCTCCGGCTCCACCGCCGGCGGCGCTCCTCGCTGAGACCTCCACTGAATGGCGTCTTGATGGCGCTGACCCTAGAGAAAGTGTAGCGTTGTCTAACGTCGTGAAAAGCGCCAATGGAGAGCTTTGAAGCTTACCTTGACGTAGAATCCCTTCGCGGACTTGGTGGCCTCGATGGAGCGGATGGTCCACGCGCCAATGAGCACGTAGGCCGCGACGCCGACCACCATCGCAGCATGGAGGAGGTAGGGAGCGACCTAAACCGCAACTGAATGCTTCCTCCTGGACGGAGTTTGTCGGAAATGTTTTTAGAACACAAAATCGAAAAAGCATTTTTAAATCTTTAATTTCAAATCGAAATCGAAGGCGGATAAAATCAACGTAGTTGTCGCAAACGAGAAGCAAATTTAAGCCAGTTCTTCGAGGAACTGAAGCCTCGAAATTTTGGAAAGTTTGAGGCAAAGTTTCGACAGAATTTACGACAACGATGTCGACGGAGAAGACATTTTTAACTACGGTCATCACTTATTTCCGTTACAAGAAACTAAAACATTAGCCAAAAGCTCGAAAATTCGGGTCACATTTTCGACAGACCCTTGATTCCATGAGTTCCTTTCCGAATTTCTGTGTTACCGCCGTAACGGTTTTTAGTGAGGTGTTCTTCACTTTTCCCAAGTCAGACTTTCTCTAACCCTCGATGCGCACCTTTTTTGATTAACTCTCGGCGCCTTTAGCTGGCTTCCTAACGACGTGCCGAACGACTTTTATTCGGGACCACTTCGCCCACTCCTCGCGAATTCCAAAAATCAACACTTCTTTCAGCCACTTCCAGCGAACTTCCGCTGACGCACATTCCAGCGGAAGACCGTCAGACTCGCAACGCTCAAGAAGTTTGAAAGGCGCCCAAGACTGCGTGGGTTAGGCGCTCTCCTTAAACCCTTGTTTTGAGTCAGTAGGAACAACCTTTACATGCCGAGTAACAGCAAACGGGACCGGAATGTCAACGCGGGCAGGTTTATGCTCAAGGGCGTGCCGAGCCCGGCCTGGGAGGGAAGGGGGGGGGCGGATGGTAAGGGGGGACCCTTACCTATTTTTTCGGCGCCGGCCTTCGGCCGGCGCCGAAAAAATGCCTTGGTCCCCCCTTGGTGTTTTTCAACAATGCGAAATTTAGCCCTATAAGGCCGTTTAAGCACTGTTTTTACACGTTTTCTGCCTAAATTAGCCCGCCGCAGGCGACGAAAATCGGAAATTTGAGCAAAAATTGTCAAAATAGCACAATTTTCTGAAATAGAAAAATTTCCCTTGGTCCCCCCCCTTCGGCACGCCCTTGTTTATGCTACCTAGCGTGTATCGCAAGCCGACTTTGTAGCGGTCAATGCAATGTACGGTTGCTACATTGCACCCATTTTTACGGCTCTTCGAAAGTCATTGCAACTAAAGACGTCCATGACGAGCAAGAGGGCTCTCTGGCGCCCGCTGGAATGGACCAATACCGTCTTACGGCCCGTGGGTCGTTTTCCGATCACTAGAACGTACCAGGGATGGGGATTTGGATTTGGAAATGGGAAAATCGGTCATTTTGCTTCGGATTTGGATTCGGTTTTCGAAATTGGACCGATTGCCCGAATCTTTTGGTGAAAACTAAGTATGAATGGGTAGGTACAAATTGAGTCGATAATAACCAATTATTCGGTAAACATTAGCATCGTTTTGAAACGGGCGCGCGACTTGCGAAGTTTACGTCCTAAAAACTATACTCCGTGGTTTTGGTCGTCATTAAAGCTAGCTTCGAAAAATCGGATTCGGATTTGGAAAATCGGAAAATCGGTCGTTTTGCTTCGGATTTGGATTTGGATTCGGTTTTGAATTTGGAGAGTCCTCATCCCTGGAATGCACGTTGTCCCCTACAGTGGTTCACCGCTGTTTGTTTTAGGCTTCAGGATCTCATAACCGCTTGTCAGTGTCAGATTTAACATTGATAGTGCAATCCCAGTTGTCCCGCAACCCGTCAACTGAGCTATTAAATCCGGTCACTATTCCACCTTCCAAGGGTAAAATTTGTGGCAGGACTGGGCGGATCGTTCTAAGGACCGGGGTGGGGACCTACACCCTCGGGACCCAGGACACAGGGACCGGCCCAGCTCTGCGTTGAAGCGTGGGCGAATTACCTGCGGAGCATTGATCGTCGCGTATCGCCGGTTAGCCACCATATTATCGAAGTACTCTTGAGCAATGAGCGAGGAGAATAAACTTTCGCATCAGAGATATGCCACGAATAAGCCCTCAAATTCAAGCTGACCACCAAAGACCAAGTGAACCGCTGGTCGGGTTGATACTCGGCCTCAACCCGCGGCCGACGCCATTCGTCTTTCAACGACGCGGCGAGTTCGCGGAGGCTATAATGGATGACTTATTGGCGGCCATTCGGGGCGTGTAGTTGGGCCAAATGTTGCACATCAAAGTTTTTGTGGGTCCATGTGTTTGGATCCCGCGACAGCGCCCCCGGTTTGTACACGCCATAGGACTTAGAAAATCTCTGTGAATGCGTGGCCAAAGTTCAAGCTATCCGCGAGTGAAGCGGATCTTTGGAATGCGGGAACGCCTCCGCAGCGCTTGCGTAGAAAGTTCGACAAAAGGAGCAAGACCACTTGGGGCTATTTCAGCTTTAAGCTTATCTGTCTTGAAGGGTTAGGCAGATGCTTCGGTTATTAGGTTCTATGCCTATAGCTAGGCCAAAGGCCAAGTGATCCGCGAGTGAAGCGGATCCTCTATCATCTTATGCCCCGCCGCCTCGAGTCCTACTAGAGGTCCACCACTAATCTGTGTGCCCTTGCTGCTGCTGACCGTAGCGCGCTATGAACAGTTGTTGCCAGCTGGGGATTGCTGAAACGACAAAGCGCAAAATGAGTGTGCGGAAGAGGACGCTGAAGAGATGCGCCAGCGGCATGACATCTTAATGAGCGCGCTTGGGGCGATGCCGGAAGCGGCAGCGCATAAAAGGTCAAATGCCAAAGGCCTGAAACATGCCAAAACATCGCCAAGCGGTCAAGGGCAGGCGGCGGGAAACGTCAGATTGCCGCATCTATGGCACGGGAATGAAGTGGATAGAAATGGCCATGAATACTGCGGCATAGTCTTGTGACTGCCTCTCCATTAGGACCTGCCACGGTTAGGGAGAGTCTTAAGCGAGGAAGACGAAATCCCCGATACAATGGCGTATTTTTTGGGTGCTTNACGTCAATAGAGTCATAGATTTTTTAGGCCCATGTGTGTCCGGTCCCGCGTTGTGGGTTTCGGTTTGGGTCACGGCATGGACACTAGAAAACGTATGTTGACGCGTGGGCAACGTTCGAGCTATTCGCGATTAAAGTGGATTTTGGCATGCGGGAAAGCATCCGCAGCGCTGTCAAAGAAAGCTTCGGCGAAGGAAGCAAGGTCTGTTGGGACAACCACCTAAGGGGTCCGATAGCAGAACGACCATCCCTGTCTCCCTAGCAGGGTTAGGCAGATAACCCAGTTATAGGGTTATATCCTACGGTAGACTTCGGCAATCCCCTCCCGTACCGTACTCCGTGCCGTACTGACTACCCCGTACCGAACTCCGTGCCGTTCTGACCGTCCCTATACCGTACTCCGTGCCGGACTCTACGGCCCGAAATATGCAAAACTAGCCGTGTACCGTGCCGTTCTCCACTAAAACGGCACAGAACGACCTCATTTTTGAGATGTGCCGTATTCCAAGTGCCGTACCAGTACGGCATGGAGTACTGCTCCCGACTGGAACCCCACTCGTACCGCATTCTGTGCCGTGGAATAGGGAAAACGGAACGGAACACGGCACGGTACGGTTGCCGAAGCCTAGCTTATGGCTAGGCCAAAGACCAAGCGATCCGCGACTGAAGTGGATCCTCCGATTCCGATTATATTATGCGTCGCCGGCTATGAGCCACGCTAGAGTACCACCACTAATATCTCGTGCCTTGCTGCTGCTGGCTACTTCGCGCTATGACAATTGTTGCACAAGCTTGTTGCCAGCTGGGGATTGCTGAAACGACAAAGTGCAAAATGAGTGTGCGGAAGAGGACGCTGAAGTGAAGCGCCAGCGGGCGAGTCATCTTAATGAGCGCGCTTGTGAGGATGCCGGAAGCGGCAGCGCATAAAAGGTCGAATGCCAAAGGCCTGAAACATGCCAAAACATCGCCAAGCGGTCAAGGGCAGGCGGCGGGAAACGTCAGATTGCCGCATCTATGGCACGGGAATGAAGTGGACAGAAATGACCATGAATACTGCGGCACGGTCTTGTTACTGCCTCCACATTAGGACCTGCCATGGTTAGGGAGAGTCTCAAGCGATGAAGATATAATGGCGTATTTTTGGGCGCTTTCAGACTGAGTGGCTGAGTACTTTTTTGACCCAGGAGTCACTATTTGTCCAAAATCCTTCGTCGTCCCGGCCGGTCTCAAAAATGGTCTTCATGAAAAGTTGCACTTTATTCTACGTTTTGGTTTCATGAAAAATCAAAAATTATGGTAAAAACCTGGACACATCCATAATGCCTAAAATGCATTTTACGTGAATTTCTCGTTAGAAGTATTTGTTGCAGAGTAAGAGAGGGTCATTGTTAGGCGATACATGGTAGTCGGAAAACGAACGAGGGGCGAGGGGGGAGAAAACTTTAGTGAATCACAACCCGAGAGAACAAAACGACTCCTCCAGAGCACTTTGAAGGGTCTTGCAAAAGGGATCTTCGCCGGAAGCATGACGCATGTCCAAGAAAAACGTGATTAATCTACGTGAGATTCCCTGCCTCCGATACTTCCGAATCCCGCAGGCCGCCGATCCATAGCCACTCGGGGGCAGACGTGCAAGAAGAACAACTGCGGGCCATTGAGGCCACTGGAGTGGTGGGAATGGAGCCTGTGATGGGTCGCCAAAGAACCACTGCCCATTCGCTGGGCTCGGCCTCCAGGCAGCATGATAAAAAGATTCCGGGAGGAAGTGCCGAGAGTTTCGGTCTGCCGTCCCAGCCAAAAATGCCCCCGTCCAACGGGAACGACCAAACTTACCCATTCTAATGGCGGCTAAGAAACGGCGCCAGTTTGGAAGCGCGCTGCGGCGACGCAAAGACAATCAGATTTCGCGGTGCAATGGGTTCGCTCCGAAGAGCCGGCGAATAGCTTTTTCGCCGGAAATAGCGGCAATGGAGATTACCGCGGGAGATTCTTTTAAGGGGAAGTGAATGACGCGAAGAGCAATTAGGAAGAAAAAGGCAATCGTCTGAATGAAAAACTGCCCATTTTGGCCTAATTAGGCTTAATACCGGTATCGGCTCGAGTCAGAGGTATTCGAATGGTCTCCGAGTGATGCCGGTTCTGTTCCCGAATTCGGAAGACATCCATTTTAGGTATACGGAATGCCACACGGTAAACTGCCGGAATACGAACAATGGAATGTCGGAATCGGAAGGATTTTTCCCCCAAAACAGAGTACACTTTTTTCGCGGTACTTCACTGTATCGTGATGCTTCTTAAGTGCTCAAGAAGACGACCGCCGAAAGCGATAGACATGCATAATTCAAGGTAGAAAAGATACGAACTCAGTGAAAAATTTTGCGTTGTCGGGGTGTAGCGGCGGATCATTTTATCGGAACTGAGGATATTTGTTTGGAATTGGGAATGGGCAAACAGTCGGAAATCGGAATCGGAGTTCGGAGACATCTCTGATTCAACTCGCCGACGAACTCGGATAACGTCAGCCATCCTCACGTGCCTTTGACTTCCACCGGACTAAGTCGATTTGCCGTGCCTGATGTAACATGGTAATTTGAGATCCCCTTGCAAGAAGTGTGCTTATTTGCTTTGTGTTATTATTTTTGAAGGGAGAATCTCACGCGTGCCCTGCGAGGGAGTCTGATCGCGTAAATGTGCTCAGGACGTCGTCAGATGAAGACGGTAGCTTGGGACGAAGAAATAACCTCTCCTTCGGAGCCAGGTTCACTGCGACTAATGGTTCAGTACGCGAGTTACGTTGAAATGAATCACATAAATAAGAAGAAATAATGAAGTCTAGTCTAGTCTAGATCCAGTCTAGTGCGGCTTCAGTTCCAAGCTTTGTAGACAGCCGAAGACCCCCAGGCATTCGTCAGATGGTCGAACTTCTGTTTTGTTTTTTTCTCGGCGAGGTACCGAATTTAGCGGGGAGGGGGGGGCATTTTAGACCTCGGTGAAGGTCTAAAATGGGTCTAACTCGGATAATAGGATAACGATGGATAATGAACGCCTTACGCGTCAAAAGAATTAACGGTCCGATACGTCCGGAATAGGCGGGCAATGGGTCGGTTAAGTAATCGTAGCAGCAAAGGAGTTGGCCTCTTCCCAAGCCTTAAAAATGTGCCTTGTGTCATAGGACCGGCTTCGTTGCCTAAAGGCTCACAAAGTCTAGGAGGGTCCACTATATTCGGAGTTTATCTTTGATCTCCTCGCTCACTTTTTATCCTGTGTACACATCTTGCTCTCAAATTTCTCGTCAGCTTTCCGCAACATCCCAGGCAGTCAGGCTTCGCACTTCCTGTTGTACTTCAGCGCAAACATTCGGGTGCAGAGCGACGACACTTACGGCCTCTCTCAGCTGTCCGTTGCAGCAGCATGCGCATCGCCCGGCACTCCTCTTCTTCAGCTTCCTAGCATCCATAGCGGGGGACGATCTGCGTTCTCGGGCACCGAACATCGCCGCTAGGGACACTATGAATAAGTGAGACTTCCGAGAATACCCACTTTCATACACGCGCCTGAGAAACCACGATTATGTCGTTCAACGCAACGCATATGGCAAGAGGCAAATAGGAATAATGAGGAGCGTACTGAGGCATACACAGAGGAAGGATCGGATCCCAAATTCGGGCATGATAAACAAAAATTATATTTATTACATTATTTTTATTTTAGGAAGTATAATTTTTTAGACTTCCCATGCGTTGGGAAAAAAGGCGATTCCCTTCCGAAATAATTGCATTCATCTCGTCGAAACAAGCACATCTTTCCTGTAGGAAAACGCTGAAATAGAAGACATTTTTTCCGCACGTTTTGGTTGACGTTTTTTTACTGAACGACATCTGACAAGGCGTACTGTGAGCCGTCTAGGTGTCGAAAACATTGTTCTAGGGACAAATGAATTTCCCGCCCGAGAATACCTAACTTTCGTGCGTGAGAACCCGCTTTTATCGCACTCGGCATAGAGCCAATACCGCGCATATGGGCCTTTGAGAGGTCGGCATATTCACTCGAAGCATCATTAATTTTAATAAGCCGCGAGAGGGCTATTAGTTACCACCACGAGCGCCGCTGGTTCCGGGCAGAGTTGCGAAGGTCCGCTTTTAGGTACACGGAAGGCGAGGAACACGAATGATGAAAAAACACACTGGTAATAGCTCACTTCGGATAAGGGCAAGGACCGCGAGAAGTTCTTCAGGTTCTAAAATTAGCGAAAAAATTTGGAACTGTAATTAGATATCTCGTGACCTGCGCAAAGACTTATTGAGAGTGGATTAGGTTCATGTGTGCAGGGGCTCAGCGAGCCAAAGTTCCCGAAAGGCAAACGCCAAGAGGTTCTAACCTATGTTCGCGCCCGCGCATCATACTTTTTAGGGCTGTCACAGGAAAAATGCAGAAAATCTTCCGCATTTTTCTGTAGAAGAGGAAGAGGGACAGTTTTGATCCTGTTGCGGAAAGTCGAGAGGTTTTTTTGAAACACTCAGTTTTGTCTAATGGACTACAAACGAAGAGGGAAAACAGAGACTTTACGCAGAATTCGCCGACTACTATACGCCACAGAAGACGATAGGTAGAGGAACGGTACGATGAATGTAAAGTGGTTTAAAACCCGCTTTGAAGTCATCGTCATTTCAATGCCAAAAGCTTAGCGGCCGCAGCATGGTCCTTGCGCGAACACGCGGCAAAGAGCAGCATGCTCGAGGCCCTGGAGCGGAAGACCGCTTATTCAGAGCGCAAGTCCACGTCAAAGGTCAGACGGGACGCCGCCGGTATTGCAAAGAACGCCTTTGAGATTCGTCGGACCGCATAAACCAACGACAAAGATCCTTGCAAGCAGCCCACGAGCCGCGAGGTGCTGCACACTTAAAAATTATCCGCGCCATTTGGCCCGTCAAAGTACACTTGAATGAGGCCTTTTGTGGCGCACGAGGGCACATTGCCGCTGCAGGCAAAATACTGGGATTTGCGCAATCAAGTAGAGACGGCGCGCCGTTCCGATCCGTCCTCCGTTCCGTACCGTTTTGCTGTTGAAGCGGAACGGTGAAACGGATGGGTGCCATAAAAATGTGCCGTTATGCGTGCCGTGCAAAAGGCATTTTTTTGGTCAGAACGGAACAGAAAACGGAATGGTGAGGGTCCACGCCGTCCCACCGCTGAACACATTTGTTTGATATTTAAGTTTTTGCATAAGGGATTATATACTCAGCCGATCAGTATGTGTAAAAAGAATCAAAATACATAGTTCATTTTTGTTCGCGGATGATAACACGGCAAACACAACGGTCACTGACTCCACTTACCTTCGTGTAGCGTTCCCTCAGCGACGTCAGTTTCGTCTGAAATGCGCCTTATGAAATAGTTGTCGATGTTCGTCCGAGTGAATGTCCCCGGGGTCACCATTATTTGTGGGGTTTGGAACAAACGTGAGCAGCCAAGGGTCGAACTCGAACGCCCGCATTGGGTGGCCAAAATTCTCTCAAAACTTGGACTCGGACTCGGAGTTTGGCCAGCTCGACTCGGGGAGAACTCTTTGGGACAGAGGAATCCCCTTCCGGAAAACACCCACTGGATTTTCTCATACACACCACTTGACACTCTAAGGGTCCTCCATTTAGGTTGACATTCTAAGAGTCCTCCCTTTTGGTTATCTTCGTCATTCGAGGACTGTTACACCCTAAGGTCCGAATAAGTGCTTAGGATCACCGGTCGGGCCCGATGTCTGGGGCCACCACGCCCGTGGTTTTTGGGAAGTGGGATTGGCGTCAGATCTTGTGGGTTTAATGTGGGTCACTACATGAAGGTTAGGGTCCCCACCACTACAGAGACAAACGATACCTTTTTTAGGTCTCTCCGGCGACTTCTGCAATTCCGGTAAGGTCTCCACCTTGAGCAAGTGGCCGTTCATCGCGTCGTAGCAACTGCGAATGGTTCGTCCGAAATGGGAATTGGCGTTTATCCAGCAGCACGTAGTTGGCCGTGAATGTGGTCGACGACTTGGCGGAGATTCCCAAAACTTTCCGACACGAACACTTCAGCGGAGAGTAGCAAACTCAGAGCGATTCCGCGAGAAAATACGGGGGTTGCAGCTGGCGCTAGCGCCGGATTGTTGCCATCGACAAAGTGCTTCGCCGCCGTGCTGCGTGAAAAAAAGTGGATACGCGTGAGAACTTCGCAACGCTTCTCGTCCCCCAGTGTACTTCGAACTCGGGCCTGCTGAAAACACGTGGTCATTCGGGTAATGAGTTCAGTCACGACGCGGTCAACAAGAAAGGCTATGAAGCATAAAAAGCGAACTGACTCTTTTCGGGACAAGCCTAAGCACGACTCGCAACCTGAATAAACGATATGCTTGCTTATGGGACAAGCATGTGGCGGACGCTTAAAGAGGGCACATTGCATGTATGTTGTCTGAGGGCATCGGCACCGTCAATGGGGATCAAGGAGAGATTGGCCGAAACGCAGCGGGCTAATTTTTTGCGAGCAAGCATATAGTCGTGCCAGTGAAGGAAACAGAAGGAATGCCCAATTGCCTTTTACTTGTCTTCGGAGGTATATCCCCGCGCAATGAGTTTGTAGTCCCCTCGTTACTACGGAATGCCATTGTAAAAAGTACCTTCTTCCAGGTTTAATGATCATATTAAAAATACAAAAATAGGGAGAGTTCCGAAAGTATTGGGGATTCCGGAGTTTGGCGCCAGTGACGCGAAAATTATAGCGCGTCGCCTTTAGCACGCCTCCTCTTTGAATGTATCCCAGAATTCCCGGGGTCTGCGAGTATGATTCATCGGTCGGCCAGGGGGGGGGGGAGGGCTAGCCGTTCTGAATTTTCTTCGGTTGATACAGGGGTTTATGCGCGTCCCTAATCTATACTTGGCGGGCCGGAACGTACCGTTATTCGTTTTTAACGGCACATAGTATGGCACGGCGGAGGGTCAAAATGGGGCCGCACTCCGTTGCGTACTGGTACGGAAGAGTACGGCACTGCTCGAAATTCATGCCGTTCCGTTTTGTTCATGGAGAACGGCACGGTAAACGGCCGTTTGTTCGCCGTTCCATTTTCCGTGCCGTACTCCACGGAACGGTAAACTGTACGGGGAGGTCAGCACAGAACGGAGTATTGTACGGCGTGGCAGTACCGAGCGGAGTATGGTATATGGGGTGATCAATACGGGACGAGGTACGATACAGCGGGTGGTTCCGCCAAGTCTACCTATTAGGTATAGGGCCTATGGGCATAAAGCATGGGCGCCCGTAGGCGCCCCAAAGGAAGTTCTAGGGACATTCGATTGGATGATCGCAACAAATCCTTTCAAGCCCCCGGTTTAACCGATTTGATCGGCCTCATCAAAGGTGAGCCCATCCGTCGAGTTGATTACACAAGCGTCCCGGACTCCTGGCGGGTCGTAACTCTTCCGGCAAGCTAAACACGGCGGCGTTTCGGACGTCGAACGAGGCGCTTTAGGTGATTTATCTCGAGTGCAGGAGCAATTTCACGCCGAAAGTGACGTCAATGCGGGACGAGGAAGAAAAAATGACGTGCCGTTTAGCCCGCAGAGGTCGGAGGCTGATCTTGCTTCCCGGTGGACGAGTAAATCAAACGTCCGCCGGTTAGTTCGGGAATGTTTCGGAGAGGCGTTGGGAAGACGTGCAAAATCGAAGCGTATGCAAGAGAATTTATGGATCCTGCAACACGTACGATTTCACCGGGGGTTGACCGGCAGCAGGGATCCTAAACTAGGGATCACGGTCCATACAGTGAGAGGGGCCGAACAATATAATTTTTGCAGGTATTGGACTCGAGTGGAAGACCATGGTTGTGCCCTCTCGTTTTACGCCGAGCGTAGAGTTTTTTGGGCTTAGAAACGTCCTCCAACTGCATGTTTATTACGAGCACTGAACCGGAAATTGTTTTTCAGTTGATTCTAATGAGCCGAGCGTGTCCGGAACAAATAGAGTTACTCTGTCTTTGAAAAGCCTGCCCCTGTTCCTCGGCAAAACGAAGGCGAAAAGAATCGTTAGCCGTTCACTCTGAATAAGTTTGTTTTGCCAGCGATATAAAGTCTGCGGCTTCGAGAAATGAGCTTGGAAGACAAAACCAAATTTACCTTGTACGCGCACGATGCTAAGCCGAATTTGGGATCGGCGTCGCCCTCGCGCAGTGAAGTCGGGCCTTTTGATCCCTCCCTTCCCCGGTACCGTCTGCCGGACATATGCCATGAAAAATTTTTCTGAGAAGACATGTCTGGCTACAATAAGATCCAGTGTTCTAATTAAACAGCCATATTTGTCCACTGCGCGTGGGGATAAGGTGAAGAACATACAAGAGCTGCTTACCACCGCAAAATTTTTGCCACATGAGGGTATTTTATGGCTAAATGGGTCTCCCCTGCTTACCTAGGTACCCTAAGAAAAACGGTGTTTTACGACAACTTCTTGGTCAAAACCTCGGCTCGGGTATCGGGTGCCGTGGTGACACCCAATCAGGCCGGGGCCCGACAAGGCTCGATAAATCGGCACGGGTCGCCAAGTTCACCCCTACCGCATAGACATAGCGCATTTGGTGGTGCGGTGGGGCCTTTATCACCTCCGGTAATGATGGCCTCGTCCCTAGATCACTGGGATGAGCTGACTTCGAACACACAAGCCAGAAGGGAAGACGGCTCTATGGCCGTCCCGGCGAAAGCGACAGACACGAGAAAAATTGAGACTTGATAGCCGGCGCATGAAATCTGAACCTGGACGAACGGGTTAGGGGTATAGTCCGATGGGTAAGTCCGAAGGTGTAAAAAGCTCGTACGAACCAGCGTTTACTGCTGTGTGAATAGGAGATACGAGCCATAAAATGGCGAAAATCGTTCCTTGGACGCATCCGAGCCTCGGATTCCGAGGCATGCTTGGACAATGCTCAAGATGTTCCGGAAAGCGATGATGTCGCTTCGTGGAACCGAAAAAACCGCTGGTCTCATCTCCGCTGAGGAACCGCGTCGCGATGCCACTTCCCCCTTGTGAGGTTCTTTTGTTTCCGCGGATGAAAAGCAATTTCGGAACACAAAATGGCCCTTTCTGCGGCTCGTCACCGCCGCACGTCCCACGAGGCTTAGCGCCGAAAACATCCGCGAACTTCGCTAGGGCCGCGCCCGGAAATGCGAGAATTAGCGGCAATTAAGCATGCGTGCTTTGCGCTCTTTGATACCTTCGTCAAACGTCCGTTAATTGCGGGGACCGACTAGGGGTTGAAAGAGGAACGATTGCCACGTAATCGAACAGGCTGGGCCGGTGAATTCGTTCTCGGTCACCTTCTTCTCCGAGTTTCGCCCATCAATAGTTTTTTTTTGAATGTTTATGTTATTATTTTAAACATTAACATATTATAAACTTGATTTAAATGAAGTAATAAATATATCAATCTAAGAACAAATGTATTATATAATATTTTAATTTAAATTTTAAATTGCTTAAAACTACTGTTCTAAAACTATTATTAATAAAAGTTTGGAAGTTCTAATTTTTTGAATGTTTGTAGCACGAATGATTGCAAGTCTGAATGCCACAAGCTGAAATTTCGTCAAAATTCACGTTATATCGCAAGTGGCTAGTCGCGAGTTTAGCCCTGGAACTAGTGACGTGAGGGTAGCGTAGTGAACACGGCATACTGAGAACAAAGAAGGACGTCCGGTACTTTTGGCACGGGAAGCTCCGGTGGTGTCTTCCGCTGACCGCAGCTTATAGCTGCATCAGCTTGTGAAACAGGAGTTTATTCGCGAAAAAGCAACTGGTCGGCATCGCCTACGAAGCATTAGCTGTTTGTGAGGGTCAAATGGGAAAGAGCTATCGATGACCATTTTAACCTCGTCAAGGGACCACGACTTTAACGAGCGTTAATCCTCTAAGCGCAATAGAGAAGTACCGGAAGTGTGAAGGGGCAGAGGTCAGGTTTGAGCTCCAAATGCGGACGTGCGTTTCCATTCTTTCCCTCCTCCGTCGCGCTATGATACCCGACTCGCATGGGACCGCTTTGTTCAGAGCGCTGTCAGCGACATGTCCGTCGTCAATTCCTGGAGGACGCAAGAAGAGGAAACATATTTCTCCGCTGGATTATGGTTGACTCACAGTTCGTTCAGTTTAAGGCCGCATAGTTCAGCAAAGAAAACGTGGCGACAAACAATTCTACGCTTCCAAAGTGTACGCCCTAGGCAACACCTATGACCGCCAATGGAAAGCATAGTGATCGGAATTTTCAAGAGGTGCAGTTGTCTTAGACTAGGGGACGTATTTTTCGAGCTCGTCTTCAACAAGAAACAAAAGGTGGCTTCCATACGACCTAGTCCAATGGTACTTGAATCCGAAGCTCTGCGCGCAGTGCCGAAATCAGTGTGAGACAAGGATGTCTCGAAATGATTTCTATTTTATCGGAAATCTGAATCCGGAAGGCGCCCTCGTCGGAATTCGGAACTTGAAAACGACCGGAATTTGGATAGGAATGATCTGAGGAAAAACCACGTGCACTTTTTTCGGACTACCTTCAGAGAAGGCTGTTTGCTTGGCAGGGAATCAGCTCTGAGACGAGGCCTGAACCGTAAGTCCGAGCCACCAACAAGACAGCGAATGGCCGCCAGCGACGACCTGCAGGTATCGGAGGATCGAAATTCCGTCATTTTTGTCGGAACCCGGAACTCCTAGCGCAAAGCTGTCGGCTGGTTAATATGTCGGCTCCAAATTCTGAGACACCCGCTGGTGCGATGGAAGGTGCATCCTCACCAAACAGAGCTCAAAGGGCTCTCGGCGTGGATGAATTTTGTCCGATTTTTGAAAACCGAATTCGAATCCAAATCCAAAGCAAAATGACCGAATTTCGGAAGCCGGATCCGAGTCCCCATCGTTGCTCTAGACCCATCGAAACTAAGCCTAATCCCAAAAACACCTTAAACAACCGCCCACTAGTCCCTGTTGTGGCCTGGCCACACAAGCTGACGTCGTTGTAGAGCGTCTCCGACAAACGTCATTTCAGACGGGCGGGCATAGCGTTTGGTTTATGGGCTCAAAATCGAACCTTAACGTTACACACTTTATCGCGGATTCGGCATAGCCTCTGGTTGCGTTCCGCCGCCGCCTACATTCCGCTTCCGAGGACGCTCTCGACGGATTAATGGCTTGCAAAGATTAATGATTTTGCCGTGCGAACGGGCGCGTTGAGCGCTCCCGATGGTCTCGGAATTTATGGCTTGGAGTTTGCAACGCAAGCGGTGAGTCAGCTGCAAATCGCTGTTAACTTGCGGATGGAGCATAGAAGAAGTCGGAATGCGAGGGACGGAAGGGGACGGAGGTCCTAGAAATTCTAAAAGTTTTCACCTAAAAGCGCCCACCTACAAGGATGGGCGTCCTAGGTGTCCGTGAATGGTCTCGATCCTTGTGTGAATTTTGAAGTCTGTCTTTTTATTCTGCGTTGTGCAATCCGAACTCGAATATCTTCGGAATTCTGATTATGGCCAAGAGGGGGCCATGCATAAAACACCGCTGAAACCGAAGTGCTAAAACATGCGTTTGAGGCATGCATTTTATTTCACTTCACTTGCATATTTCGCTCGTTCTGCGTTCCGATCAAGTTTGTGCGCTGTTCATTAGCTTATGTTTCGAATGCGTGCGCATTCGATACGGCGCGCAAGTCTGGGCAATCCATCATCCACTGTTTGACTGACCCTGCGCGCGTCTTTGAGTGCCCTGTGCCGCCCGCGGTGACCTCAGCATTCCGTTTGAACAGAACAAGGCGTCCGGGGACAGCCACCTGCTGTTTAATCCTTTCATTGAGTGACCTCCGATGGTGAGCGGTAAAATGGTCTTTTCCGTTCATTTGAATAGTGGACAAATTCGGTTGGGAACCGGAACCGACGTTGATAACCGGTATTTTTGGAATCTATTCTAAATTTTAATCGGATCGGAGTCGGCGCCGGACCTGAATTTGCTCCCTGCTCGGTTAAAGACGTACCGTATTTTCTCTAATACCGTATTTCTTCTAATTTAGCCCCACCTCTAATAGAGCCCCCCTCTAATATAGCCTCACCCAAAAATTTCCAGATACTCATCTGGGGTATGCGGGCTTCAAATATAAGGCCATATTTGGTTAGATAACGATAAAATAAGAATTTTAGAACGGAGAACGAGCCTTACTGACGGCACACAAAATTTAAAATAATTTTTGAAATAAATTTTTTCCTGAAAAAAACTGTTATGGAAAATCTAGCCCCAGGGGCTAATACGTCCTTAGTTTGGAAGTAACCGTTGCCCCAGCCCAGCTGTGAATTTTTGGGGAGGGGGGGGGGTCTATTAGGTGGGGGGTCTAATAGAGGGGGGGGGGGTGTTTATTAGAGGAAATACGGTATACATACTTGCGCTGATATATATTCAATGTCCTTTTAGCGCGTCCGGCAGTTGCACTGGTCCCAACTTTCTCCGCATATTCTGGCCGCTTGCAATGGAGTGTTGATTGCCCCCTTCCACCCCCGCTCAGTCCATCCGCGGCGGAGCGTTGACCTCGATTGCTGCTGCAGCCGCCATCCGCCGCCGCCAGACGCGTCGCACTGTGCGTCCGCTGTCTGGTGGCTAGCGTGTGACGAGAGATCATAGGGCATAACGCCACGCTTCACCGACTAAGAATGGGCGCGTCCGCTTAGCGCAGTCGCATTTGAACGCGTCGAACGCCAAAGCGCTTGGACGCTAGCCAACATCCCGCATCCCGTGCGCTGCGTCCACGGGAGTTTTAGGCCATCGAGCATTTCCTCGTTTTTCCTTCCTGTAGCGACAAATGTGTATTTAACGAGGCGCGCAAATTAACGATCGGTTTGCACAGTGGACAGCAGCACGATAATTTGTGTTTCAGCTTACTTATTACCGATTTGGCTTTGGAATTTTTCCAGCAAAATGGTTAATGGCGCAATTACGTGTTTAAATGCGTTTTGCGTTTGCTCCCGAAATTTGCAATGCCGTCTAACGCCACTAATTTGCAGTTTTAGCGTTCCACCCGAAGAATGCGGCAGAAGAACTCCTCACCGTCCAAGAAGGCGGCCTCTCCGGCCTGGACCAACCCGCGTGTCGGAGGTCTCCGAAAGCTTGTCCTCAAGCGCAAGAGCAGGTAACCACTGCGACATAGCTCCTCGCAGTCAGGACCGAGTCCGAGTCCGATATTTAAAAACGATTATCGAGTCCGAGTCCCAAGAAATGACTTCCCAAAAAGGCGGCTCCCGAAATTTTCAGAGACCTTATGCCCCTTGTTTTAAGTCAACGCCGTCGTACGGAGAAGGAGCTGTTATCGAATGTTTTTAGTCGCGCATTGGTGATGACGGAAGCGACAAATTCCGAGCCGTCAGCGGTGATGTCTGCTCCTGGAACATCCGAGCATGTGACTCCTACTCCGGTTAAGGAACTAAATCCGTTCAAGGTCAGTAGCAACGCGTATCGTAGTAAATTAATCTGATACCTAACCTCCGAGAACTTTACTGTAATTCAATTTTTTGCAACCACACGTATGGGAAACTGTACCTGCTTTTGATATCAAAGACCTACTGTAAACAATTGTTGCACATACCTTTCATTTTCTTACTGTACTTTGCATTTTTGAGGTCCAATCGCCTATGAAGCGCCCGCTCATGCCGCCGCCTAGCAGTTCTTTTGGCGAGCTCAAGCCGATCAACTGGGACGACGCCAAGGAAAACGCTGCCAGCCCGAATGCGTCCACTGCTTCCAGCAGTATCCTCTGGGACGACTCTACCGCCCAGTCTCCGCTTGATTTCTCCATGCCATCCTCGAAGAAGAGCAGGCTCGACCAGGTAAGCGCAACGCTCATTGTTAGTTAGGAGCAGCGCTACTTCCTTCCCGGAGCTGGGCTTGAACCACTCCATTATAACCTGTTGGCCACTCGCGTTTAGAGCATCATGGACGCTTACGACGTGGACTTCTCGCGCTTCAGTGGCTTTACTTCGACTCCGAAAGCCGGCTCCAAGAAACCTGTCGCTGCGGAGAAGACCACATCTCTGGAACTTCCTGTGGACATGCGGCTTGGCACGAAGCTAAGAGTGGTATCGCGCAAGCCATTCTCGTGGATGGGAAGCGCCAACAAGTCTGGTATGTTTAACAGTTCTTTATTGGCAGCTTTTAAGATCTTCTATTTAGGCAAATATCCGGTGGTCATTCCGACCGATGACAAGCTGAAAGCGGACGATTGGCTGAGCACGAAGCCATTCAAAGTGGACATCGTCAGCTCGTCACTGGATATTGTATGTGCTGAACCTTGTGACTGTTGGACATTTACTGAGTTTAGCCGTCAACGTCCAGCTTGAGCCAAGGAGCTCTCGTGCATGCGACTTCCATCTACTATAGCTCGAGCTTGAATCGCATGTGGCCCGTCTTCCCGCGCATGGACGACCGGCCGCTGCTGGAAGCGTCGGCAAAGGCGAAGATGAAGAGTGCGCGAATGCTGGATGCGCAAGCTATCGATCCGCTAATGGAAGATTGGTAAGAGTCATTGCATTATATCCCTGCAGTTCTCGTACCTAAGTCAAATTACCGTAACGGATTATCAAGTTACTGTAACAGCTGTAGTGACTCGAGTTCGTACCGTGGAGCCGGACCAATTTACTGTAGAACGCTCGTCTTACTGTAAAAAACAGACAAATCTTAATAGAGTAACATGTCCCCGAAGCTACTGTAATGCGATGTCTTTCTCTTTCTAAACTCTACCAGGCCAACTTACCGGCGAATCTCAGTTACAGTCTCTTACAGTACTTTCCTGCATAAACACTTCTTGTAGGCGCGCTGGTGTGGAAAACTTGTTCGTCAGATGGAAGAGGAGCGAAATCCCGTACTTCTACGTCTGTGCGCACACCTTCACCGCACTTTTCACACGCTCCTCAAAGTCGGAGCTGTCCAGTTCAGGTTCGCAACCTATAATTAACCTCATCCATCAAGATTACATTTAGATCAAAACTTCGAGGACACCTGTTGGTCGGTTAATGGCGAAGCTCCTCGGCATCGAGTCATTATTACCCCCAGTTCCGTTGGACTTCGCAAGATCCTGCAGGATGATGGTGAGCAAAACCCATCCGCGAAAAAGCTCTAAGCGATGCGTTTAGGTATTCTGTTTTCCATGCCGCTAAAGCCGCCGCCAAAACGACGCTCCTCGAAGAACTCCCAGGCGCCGCCGAGTGCCTCGCAAATTTCGTTCGCACAGCTCTCACTGTCGCAAGACGAGTTCCAAACCATAGACGGAGAGGTCACGCAGAGCCAGCCACCGTCCATCGTTCTCGGTTAGCCAATGTGGTTGTCTTTCAAATTACGTTTGCGCCACATTCTAGAGCCAGTAAGCGCGGATGTCGTTCAAAGCGTAATGAAGTCGCCAGCAAAGACGGGAAATACCACGACGGATGACGAATTCGAGAGGTAATTCCATCGCTTGCAGGGAAGGCGCGTACGAGCTTTTTTAGCCCATGCAAGCACGATCAGTCCGTGGAAGAAGACGTTCACTCTTGGATCAAGGATATGGGTATTTCTCCGCGAGCGCATATCAAGCTCCGCAAAGCGTAAGTACTTTCGTACTCCGTACCCAACGGGGCAAGCACTCGGTCAAGAGAGTGAACCCGCTAAAGGTGCACTGACCGTGCTCCTGTTTGTTTTTTTTGCGACCCTTATCCGTCTTTTTTGAAAAATCCTTTTTTTGAAAAAAAGAAAAATAAACTGTACAAACGGTACTGTATACAGTAACGAGCACTAAACACTAGTACCTACAACAGTTTTTACTGTACTTTTTAGCTCGTCGACCGTGAGCTTCCTTGGCGCCACCGCCGCCGACAAGAACAAGTCGGAGAAGTCGCTCACCACCGTCCTCATCAGCGACCCGTGCAGCATCCAAGGATTCTACAGTGAGCACAGCCGTGAAGTCCTTCCGATGACTGAGTCCTTTCAGACATTCTCCTGCAGTGCAAAGTTGGCATTGCAAAGGTGGGACCTCAGGCGGGACTTCCTCCGACGCTGCTCTCTGCGTCAAGCTTCGAAGCGGGAGCAGGCATGGCCGCAAAGCTGACGGTACGCATGCATCTCGGTATCTGAGCACCAGTTAACTAGGACTAGAGTGTCGCAAGCTACATCACGCATCCTATTGCGAACCTATACCTCCTTGGCTGTTCCTGGCCGCAGGCCTACCCGCTAATATTTCCCGATCACACCTGCATGTGTGACTAGGCATGCAAGTGCAACGAGGACCAAGAATCTCAGTGTGGCCCGAGACCATGCATTCCAGTTGCGGTCACCGTGGTCTGGGAGCACGAACGGACCAGAACCACACATGCCACAGCGGTTCCGGAGCACGCATGCCACCGCGGTCCGGGTCCACACATGCCACTGCGATCCGGGGCCACATATGCAACGGCGGTCCGGGACCACACATGCCACTGCGGTCCGGGTCCACACGTGCCACGGCGGTCCGGGACCACACATCCACTGCGGTCCGGGACCACGCATGCCACTGCGGTCCGGGACCACGCATGCCACTGCGGTCCGGGACCACGCATGGCACTGCGCACGGGGACCACACATGCCACTGCGGTCCGGGTCCACACGTGAAACTGCGGTCCGGGATCACAGCACCGTGAAACTGCGGTCTGGTCCCGGAGCACACATGCCATTGCGGACCGGGACCTCGCATGCCACTGCGGACCGGGACCTCGCGTGCCACCCCGGTCCGGGACCAGGCATGCCACTGCGGTCCGGGACCACACATGCCATTGCGGACCGGGACCTCGCATGCCACTGCGGACCGGGACCTCGCATGCCACCGCGGTCCGGGACCAGGCATGCCACTGCGGTCCGGGACCACACATGCCACTATCGGTCCGGGACCACGCATGCCACTAAGGTCCGGGACCACGGATGTCACTGCGGACCGGAGCCGCGCATGCCACTGCGGACCGGGACCACGCATGCACTGCGGTCCGGGACCACGCATGTCGCTGCTGTTCCAGAGGTCTTATTAATGTTATTTAGCTCAGCTCGCAAATGACGAAGAAGGCCGGTTCGGAGATGGAGTACGTGCTCGAGATGAGCGGTGGCCCGATTCTGCCGCATTTGCCGAAACTGGTGAGTTCGGGCATTGCTCCGACTGTATTGATGAATCCCGTCAATGACCGATTTTAGGTCATGGAGTACATTTCTCGAGACCCGGCTCTCGCCGCATCGGACAACAAGGTGTCGATTCAAGTGACCGGACGCAGCGACTACGAAGGGCTCAACGAGGCGGCCGACCTTCAAGCGTTCACCAACCTGCACATTATCGAGTACGACTTCAGCGAGCACATGTACAGCTACTAGTTTGCGCATTCTGTCCGTTGCGCATGTTCTAGGGCGGGAAACGATTCCGATTCCGAAGCGTAAAACCGAGTACGATTATTGATTGCGATTCCAAAAATGTCGAATTACAGTTGTCGGTTCCGATTCCCGTCCATCCCTAGCGCATTCCTCTTGTGATAAATGTCTTTGCCGTTGTAGTCATTTTGTCTTTAGTGTATTCCCCTCATTTTCGCGTGTGTATTGCCATGTGATACGCTACATATGCGCAAGAAGAATCCCTCAACGTTGCCGTTCTCCCATTTTAACCATTCACTAAGTATCCCTCAGTTGGAGAAAATAACGTTTAGGGTGCTTTTTGCTGTTAGGAAGCCAAACCCACCACTGCCCGCAAGCGTCCTTGTTGTTCCGTGGCGACTTTTTGGTCTCCTGCCCACGGCTTCATTAGCCAATTCCACCGATTTTAATGAACTTTTTACGTTATTAACCACCTGGAAATTTACTCAAATTTTTCACACCGTTAGTCCCCATACTGAAGTTAATTTTAAGCGCCTTAGAACTTTGAGTCCGCAAGGCCGAAACTCGTTCAAATCTTGCGTCGGTTAGTGGAAAGTTTTCTCCTCTTTCTCTACTCCGAGGAGAAGTTGTGATCCCGGATTTATAACGTATTTATTGTAATAGGGGTAAACGCGTGCTCTACGGTCAGCCCGCGCTAGCGTTTACGACAGGTTCGATGTCCCGCTAAGCATAGTTTGGTTGTAGCTCGAAGTAGAAGTTTCTTAGACAATTCCGTTAAGACTTTGACCGTGTTGATTCAGTCCTAGGAGTTATATTTTCCAGCTTCGGGTGTCTTACGCCTGGTTGCTAGGTCACTGCAAACTTTGCTTAATTCGTGCTTCCTTTTTGCACTTTTCGAGTTAATGCAAATTTTGTCGGTGATTTCATCCAACGCGCCTTTACACTGCAATTTGAAAATTCGTATGCAAGGCATCATAGTGTGCAGTGTGCAAACATCCGGCACGACGCTACACGAAATGCACATTTTGAAAGTAACAGTTGTTTTGCAAGTTTCCGCGTCCTCTGATTTCCGTATTTGAACGGTATACGATGGCGAACTCGGGTCTTGCTCTAGCATTCAGTCCACTTGTGGCAAGCAGTCTTTGTTGTATAATTTTGACGACTTCGAACCATATTGTTTTCGAGTACTATGTGAAATATATCCCGTTTCCCCCAAGACATTCGATGCTTTAGGCGTCCTCCACCACCTTCCGACGATGTCCTTCTCGATACACTGCGACGACCCGCTCACGAAGGCGGGCAAGAACGTGCTGAAGCCGAGCGGAACGGTCAACGAGACGGAGCTGGAGGTACAGAAACGGCGACAGCTCGAGCGGAGCACCCTGGAGGAGCAAAAGGAGAAGGAGCGCATCAAGCGCAACGTTCCGCCATCAGCGAAGCCGAAGGTACGTGGACGAGCAGGTTTTGTCCATGAAGAATTAGCTTCTAGTATAGCCATGACAAGCTTACTGGACAGGCGGCGCTAGAATTCACGATTCAACGGCTTATTTCAGGTTGTAATCCGGAAGAAGACCGCGGAGAAGCCGAAGGTCAACGAGCGCACGATCGCGGCGCACAAGCGGCGCAACGAGGAGGCGGAACGCGAGAAGGATCGGGAGATGGCCAGGAAGAATGAGGTAAGGTGGACTGGGCCTGGACTATCAGTTAGGCCCACGCGCAAGATTTTCGGTTATGCCCGCTTGTGCTTAGTAGTTTCATCCCTGCAGTCCCCTCTAGGCCTGACTTTCACTTCTCTTCTTCCAGGCCTACTCCAACAGCTTCCTCTGGGATGACTCCACTGCACAGTCTCCGCTGGATTTCTCGACGCCATCCACGAAACGGAGCAGACTCGATCAGGTAATAACAGCGCTCCTTGTTTATTAGGAGCATCGCTAGCTACAGGAGCTGCGTTCACATCACTTGAACATTAACCCACTGACTGCTCACGTTTAGAGCATCATGGACTCGTGCGCCGTCGACTTCTCACGTCTCAGTGACTTCGCGTCTAGTCCGATGGCTGGCTCGAAGAAGGCGTTTGTGGCGGAGAAGACCAGATCGTTGGAGCTTCCCGTGGACATGCGTCTCGGCACGAAGCTCCGATTGGTATCGCGCAAGCCTTTCCCATGGATGGGAAGCGCAAGTCAGTCAGGTATATTCCTATGCACCGCATTTTACGCTGCCCTCCCTCTTAATGAGGTTAACTGAGGCAAAATTACTTAAGTAATTATTGGCGGAGTCAGTACATCATGGCGTCAGGCCCTTGATCTCATAACTGATCTAGACAAAGTGACCTCCCATAATGTCCTGCCCTCCTAATTGACCAGAACCTCTCTCGCTTAAAGAAATTACATGAAGTCTACAACTCTGGATAATGGGTAATACCAAAAGAGGTAACGCGGTGGCATTTTAGCGTTCACTCACGAGGACTCTGCTTTCGCCGCATTTAATGAGCATTCATTTAGGCAAATGCCAGGTGTCTATTTCAACGGACGACAAGCTGAAGGCGGACGACTGGTTGAGCACGAAGCCGTTCAAGGTGGACGTCGTCGGCGCATCGTTGGACATCGTAAGTGTGGAATTTGTTTGCGGCTGGAATTGTTACCGACTGTTTAGCCGTCCACGTCGACCCTGAGCCAGGGAGCTCTCTTGCACGCGGCTTCGGTCTACTACAGTTCGAGCCTGAATCGGATGTGGCCCGTCTTCCCACGCTTGGACGACCGGCCGCTCCTGGAAGCGTCGGCTAAGGCGAATGCGAAGAGTGCGCGAATGTTGGATGCGCAGGCAATCGACCCACTGGTGGAAGATTGGTAAGTTTTGGTACAGTACATCTTCCATATGTACAGTAAGTTGTATTCTGACGGTACTGTAAAATACTTCGGTTGGTAGTAGCCTCTCAGATTACAGTAACCGCCTGTATCGCCACTGTAACAGTTCGTCAGAGTACAGAGGCGCGCCGGTCTAGAGAACTTGTTCGTAAGATGGAAGCGGAGCGAGGTCCCGTACTTCTACGTGTTCCAAGCCAGTGATGGAGAGGTCACTCAGAGCCAGCCACCGACCATTACGCTCGGTGAGGCAAATGGGTGGAGTTCCGCGGTAATCTGGGCTATTCTAGAGCCGGAAAGCGCAAGAGCCGTGCAAAGCGCTATGAAGTCTCCAGTAAAGACCGGAAGTACCACGACGGACGACGAATTCGAGAGGTAACCCCATCACTAGAAGAGAAGGGGAACATCTACGACCGTTTCAGCCCGTGCAAACACGACCAATCCATGGAAGATGACGTCCACTCTTGGATCAAGGATATGGGCATTTCACCACGTGCGCATATCAAGCTCCGCAAAGCGTAAGTATTTTCGTACTCTGGGCGCAACTAGACAAAACGCTGAAGCAAGGGGATGGTTCGCCAGCGCGTTTCTATATTTCCAGTATTTGTAGATGGTTTTTGCAAATTGAGCGAAGTGGCTACTGCACTTCATCGGTGCTCCTTTTTTCCTGTACATCTGTAGTTTTCTTTTGCAACTAAATTTGAAACTCGATGCCATGGTGGTAACAGTAGCGCATGAGATAAAGCTATGCCCATGTCACTGAGATGGCGGTGAGCGCAAGCGATGGAGATATGCGCATGACATGCAGCCATAAGCATAGTCTGAACTACCTATGCGATAGCGGCGTGGGCAAGTCATAGCTATGTGCAGGGCATAGATCTATACGCATGGTTACCTATGTGCCTGGAACGACGGCGGCGTGCGCAAGTCATAGAACTTAGCGCATGTGGCAGAACTATGCGCATGCGATAGCTCCCGCTGTGACGAGCCACATCGCTGCCACACAGTTGAGTGAATGGTACAGGGGGAGCATGTACGAACCGACCCAGCCACTAGTTGCAACTGCTGTGTAACAAGCCATTTCCGCTAGTAGTCCCCCGCTAGTTCGCATCTATAGCAATGAAAGTTCCCTAATATGCGTAAGTACTGTATTAACTAAAAACTTACGCATATTACTTGCTTACAGTGACAAGCACGCCACCAAATAGTTATTACGTACACCATCTTTTACTGTACTTTTTAGCTCGTCGACCGTGAGCTTCCTTGGCGCCACCGCCGCGGAGAAGAACAAGTCGGAGAAGTCGCTTACCACCGTCCTCATCAGCGACCCGTGCAGCATCCAGGGATTTTACAGTAAGCGGAGCCTTCGAAGTTCTTCCACTGACTGTGCCTTTTCAGACATCCTCCTACAGTGCAAAGTCGGCATTGCAAAGGTCGGACCACAAGCGGGACTTCCACCGACGCTGCTCTCGGCGACGAGCTTCGAGGCGGGAGCAGGAATGGCCGCAAAGCTGACGGTACGCCTGCAGCTACGATATTTTGGACAGTAAATCAGAGCCGTATTCCCTCGAATACTCCCTCCCTCTTTCTCCAGAACGTAACCTTCTTGAGGGGTATAAAAACTATTTCCCGGACTGTGTTTAAAGGAAATACAGCAGACTGAATTGCTTCGGAGAACAGTGGCTAATCGAATTTCTTTAGCTCAGCTCGCAGATGACGAAGAAAGCCGGTTCGGAGACGGAATACGTACTCGAGATGAGCGGTGGCCCAGTCCTGCCACATTTGCCGAAATTGGTGAGTTCCCGCATTGCTCCAACTGACGTCATGTATAACGCCAATGGCCGCTTTAGATCATGGAGTACGTCGCTCGAGAGCCGGCTCTCGCCGCATCGGACAACAAGGTGTCCATCCAAGTGGTCGGACGCGGCGACTACGAAGGGCTCAACGAGGCGGCCGACCCCGAAGCGCTCACCAACCTGCACATTATTGAGCATGATTTCACCGAGCATGTGTATAGCTACTAGTCTGCGCAATGTACCTTTTGCAGTATAAATCTGGTTTCCTTCTTTTACCAGCAAACGAAAAGCCTAGGGGAAGTCTCTCTTTGCCTTTGGGAAACCTGTCACATTCGACGGCTGCACTCTTAATGGATATGAATGTTCATTGGAAGAGGAGATCGCACGCGATTTCGCAGTATTGCTACGGCCTGACAGTACTTTACTATAATTGCTAGTAGCTGGCAGCGCTACTGTAAGTGCCGGCTCCTTGGAAAGTGAAGGAAGTTGGCTGCTCGCGTACAGTAAATGATACTGTAGTAGTGACGCATTTACTGTACTTAGTGGGACGACATGCATGTCGCGCTTTAATATGGCGTGGTTTTGGCTAAAGGTCGGCACCCGTATCGTATTACGGCCCGTACCGTACCGTACTAGCGGTACGGCTGTATGGGGTTGTGGTCCCTTATGGGGGGGGGGGGCAAGCGGATTATGGGGGGGCAAGCAGAACATGGGGGGGCACCAAAATAACATGGGGGAGCAAAAGAACATGGGGGGAGCAT